>JAMKCH010020537.1:0-70430 GCA_023653785.1 Ophioderma brevispina | reverse complement strand
TTCAGCATCAACCAAACTTAGTGATAATACTTTGTGAAGGGAGACCCTGTTTAGATTTTATGTCAAAGGCTTTCATAAAACCTCTGACTGCAATACCAACCAAACTTGGTAAAATATCAGCATAAGGACCCAAGACGAGTTGACACATTTCTGGGCATAGGTCATCTGGAGATAAATGAGATCATCATTGATTTTGGTTAGGTTTTATAGCAAAGGCGTGTATAAAACGGCTGACTATTATACCAAACTTGGTAAAATATCAACAGAAGGACCCGAGATGAGAGACGAGTTGACACATTTCTGGTCGTAGGTCATCTAGATTTCAAATGAGGTCATCATTGATTTTGGTTAGGTTTTATGTCAAAAAAATTCTCACTGCAATCCCAAACAAACTTGGTCAAAAGGACCCGAGATGAGTTGACACATTCCTTGTCATAGGTGATCTGACAGTCAAATAAGATATTATGTCTGGAATCAAGTCTGAGACGCATCGTTAAAATGTTGTGTGTTGACCACGTATGCACAGCTGCACTGGACCTAGTAACAAGTGTCCTAGTAACATAAATATGTTGGCGCGATTGGCCAATTCAGCATAGGTCAATTGTACTTTTGTTGCATGCTACGCTAGGCGCAAACACTCACTGCGTTCGGCGCAGGGCGACGTGTCACAAATTTGATTCCAGACATAGTAGTTGCTGCTTTTGGTTAGATACCGTGTGTTTACATCACTGCCATGGTGATTTGCTAGTGTTGTTTGCTAATTTTTTTATTGTTTGGATATTGAGATGTCGCTGAAGCATTCAGCTTTCAAACAGAACATGCCAAATATACATGGTAATAAGTCATCAAAATTTTTAAAATATTGTTTTAAAATCACTAATGCCAATTAATTTCATATTAGGTTGGATGTTGAAAAATAGACCTTTGAATAAAAAAATGTTTAGACTGAAGACCAGGGTCAAAGAATACCTCCAGAACTGAGAAAACAAAAATGGCAAATTGGTTCAATTTGTGTGACTATTTTAAAGTTTCCTTCACATACAAAAAATAATTCTGAATTGTTTGTTCAATGGTTATTAATACTCCACAGGAATATAGAAGAAGAAAACTATACTTAAGTTATAGTGGGAAAAATGCAACTTATAACAAGTTCAGAATTAAGAAGTGATGGCACATGCTTGCCGTAGCTCTTGTTTAGAGTCTGGTATTTTCATGTTCAAGGAAAAATTTGCACAGGCCACAAAAAAATTATGATTTTCAGCTTCCAAAGTGTGAACCCAATCTGTAGAGTTTTGCGCCGTTATTTCAAACGGTTTGATGTGAGAGCTTAAAACGTGATTTTGTAATCCCCATAGAGTAATATGTACAATGAATATTGGTTGACCAAAATGGGGATATTTTCACTCATTACATCCAAACCAAACATCCTTTAGCCCTCAGATTTCACAGGGTAAATGAGAAAAATAGTAGCTAGCTTCTGATACCAAAATTTTAACCACTTCCGGTAAAATCTGAGGTCCCTGGGGACGAGGCTATTAGTGATCGGATCATGGACCTTTAGTTAACAATTTTTCCAATTATATCTTGTTATACAACAACAGTATTACCACAATCAATTAAACTGGGTGTGACTGATGGTTTGAGTTGACACTCATAAAAATGGCCTTGTGTGTATATTCAGGATTTATTTATAGTATTCCTACATACCTAACTTCCTGAGTGTACTTCAATTATTTCCTGGCAAATTGAGGGGCATTGGAATGGCTAGGTTATGTATGGCATGTCAAGATGTTTATACTATGTGAAACAAGTACACTCTTTAAAAAGACATATCCAAAAAAAACTGCAGAAAGTCAATTTGGTTTAGAATTTGTAGACAAGAGACATCTTTTTTAAATGGTTCTTTTCAGAGCCACCTGTTGTAGCTCGTCTGAGTAATATTTCAGAAGTGAGAGGTCAGTCTGCTATTAAGTGCCTGTTCCGAGTACACATAATTTCCAACTTTGCTAAAAAGAACCCTAAATTTCATAGCAGGTATTTATATATATATTAGCTCTATTCATACTGCTACAGACAGCTAAAAAATCTACGCATCCAAATTCTTTTGAATTTTCTGTTCAAAATTATCACCTGACAACCAAAATTTAAACTTTCATGGCTTAATTTTTTGTCAACAGCCAGGTTTGCAGGAGGCACATACTAATCTAAATTTTGTTTTTCTGTTTCTGTGCATGTATTTATGTGTGTGTGTGTTTTTGTGTGTTGAAATTGCTTGTGCATGCACACTTTAATTCCAATTGCCACCAAACTCAGGTCATAGTTATACCATAGAGGCTTGCATGTCATGGTAAGGTTAAAGGTCACACATCCAAGGTCAGAGGTCATTAGAAGTTAACTTGTGCAGAGAGAGAGAAGGAAAAGTGGACCGAAAAAGCAGGTGACACTAGTGGTTCAAGAACCGCTGTGTTGGCTAAAGTAACATTTTTCTGTGAGACCTTAGAGCAAAATGAATCGACCCGATTAGAACAAATCTGTTTTTTGAGTATTAGATTTCTTGGGTAATTTCAATTTCAGAAATATATACTTGTATGTGTTTAAGTGATTATAAATATGAAACCATAGCATAAAACATTTCTGTTTAACATTAAAAATCAGTGATCCTTTAAGCACTGTTGTTGAAATTCAAATAAAAAGCACATTACCTGCTTGAAGGTGAATATGGATTACACAGTAATTGCAACATGATTGTTGTGCTTCTTGTTGAAAGTAATAAATTTATTGGATGGCTGCACATGTGCATATGGTACTGGTTGAAAAATAGATGAAATGAGAAATATGAAAATGATATGTCTACAGTGTACTTTTTGCTAGCTCTAAAATGAAAATAATATGAAAGACTGCACTTTGTTGAATTCAGCTTTCAGTTTCTCTCTCCCTCTGTCTCTAATCTCTCCTGTTTCTCTTCACGGCTCTCTTATTCATCTTTTTCTCTTTTGCATGCTTTTTTTCCCCATCTTGTTGATTCTCTCCCTTTGCATCTCTATGTAAGTCTCTCTCTCCCTCTCCATTGTTTTTCTCTCACATCTGGTCATTTATTTAAATCATTTATAATGACTTTTTCTTTAACCCTTTGAACCCTCAATTTTATGCGGGCATTGACCGCATGACCCTGAATTATCCACATATCATTGCAATTACATAGTGGTTTCTTTTAACTTACCTTGTACTGTTTAGTATTATTTCCAACTTACAGGGTCACTGTCAATGTAGTTGTAATACCTAACATGTGTGCTATTGCATCAGTATCTGGCAATGGTGCAGGTGCCATCTTGAATGTCGGTGCTATCAGTGTTGGTAATTGGGCGTTTGACAGCATGTATAATATTCTAGTCCAATACCAGTAGCTTATTTCTTTTTTATAAATCCTATTATGCCATGTAAATGTGTGTATATTAATGGCAATTGAACCAATCCCGAAATCACTGTCAAATTCTTTTAGAACATTACTCCCATCAAGGACATAGAAGCATTCAACTTTGAAACATAAATTGTCAAATATCTCAACCAGTTTCTGCCCCTCAGTGAGACATTTGGGTATCATTTCCTCGGCTTAAAAAGCCATGGGGAATTTGTGACAGCAAATTTGTGTGTATGCGTGCGTGGATGTGTGTGCATGTGTGCATGCGTGTGTGCGTCCCCGTTCTAGTCTGGTGAGAGCACCAGACATTTTTAACATGCTCAAAACTTGCACCGGACTTAGACGTGTGGTGAATGAACATTTGTTGTCTGTTGTGTCAGGCAGGCTTTTCCGTTAATCATCCTTTACTCATCCGTTACACTCCGGTGATGTACGGTAAGTGTGGGGTGGACTAGAGAGAGGTGAACCTGGGATGTGAACAGGTCAGAGGCGTGAAGCAGAATGTGTCCGTTACACCTCAAATCCCAACGAACTATGTTCGTTGTGTGAATGCTTTTTCCTGTACTCCTGCGGTAGGCGCATACTTATCCGCTTGCTATCCGCTTTTTGGTGCTCGTCCATCCATAAAATTCACACTTACTGTTATTTATGTGGTGCTTATCCATTCTTGTCATTTAGTCATCCTGTTTATCTGCTTTGTTTCGGTCTTTATCCTGGCTTGACCACCTCTGACGACCACAACATACTAACCACATCAGGACCAAGGCAAATTTTAAAACATTTGTATAAATGCGACTCTCTTAGACTAAATTAAAGAATTTTCAATTTTTAATAGAAAGAGCACACCTTGAAATGCCTTTCTGTCGGGATCTAAATTGACCAAAAGATATTGAACTTTTATGATAGATTTTATGTAAAAAAAACTATTTTTCAATGGGAAAAGCATTACATGCAATGCATTATAACAGGTTTTATATATATAGAAACATGACTCTCCTGGACTGAATTTGCAAGATTAGAAACGTTCAATAGAAAGAGCATACTTTGAAATACTTTTCTGTTGGGGATCTAAATTGTCGGTAAGATATTGAATTTGTTATGAGATTTTATGCAAAAATGGGTTATATTTCAATGGGAGAGATTGCTGGAAAATCGGTTCCTAGTGTCAGTTCCCAAAGGATTCATGATATGTTTAATATTGGTATGTCAGATCAAAATAAATGTATCAATGCCAACCTTTTTTTTGATATTCTTACAGATTTTGTACTTAGTATTGATAGCAAGCTTGATTTTCAACCCAGATCTCGCCATTTCTCAGTTTTTAGGGTATACTTAAAAGCTGGTCTAAAAAAACCCCACTAATTTGCAAAGGGGCCTGGATTTGCCTCTGTTTCTCATGTCATTTACCAGTGTGAATCCTTAGTTTAGCATTAATGCCAAGGTGTCTCACACTAATTACTACATTCAAACATCTTCTCCCCCCACCCCCCACCCCCAGAAAAGCAGCGGTAGTGGAACTGGGGGACCTGGACCCTCCACTTTTCATCGGGCCTATCATAGCTGCATATGAAAACGATAGTTAAGTATTGAAAATTGCTCAGATAAAGTGCCAAGTGTCCCTCCACTTTGAAATTCTTTCCGCCACCCCGCCACTGCAGATATAATCAGAATGCTAGTTAGCCACACTGGAAAGTGAATCTACAAATGAAATTTGAACTTTTAGCCTCTGACAATATTTATGCTCACATAACTTCACTACTGAATTGGTAAGGTGTTACTGCCCATTAAAGGCACATGAAAGGTAAAGAAACTATTCTTAGAAATATCACTTTCATATTTGCTATATACCGTTATAACTGAATATTAAATAGATGTGGACCACAAACTAATTTCTAGCCTATGTTGCAATATAGGTCAATATTAAAGTTTCTAAGCAAATTACTTATAATACATAGAGGTAGCCTCTGGCATTGTGCACTGTATTTGTCGCAGAATGACATGATTGGAGAAATGCGACTCTCTGAGCTAAATTACAGAATTTTCAATTTTTTTAGAAAAAGCCACCCTTGAATGCCTTTCTGTCGGATCTCTAAATTGACCAAAAGATATTGAACTTTATGATAGTTTTTTTAAAAAAACTATTTTCAATGGGAAAGCATTACATCAATGCAGTATAACAGGTTTTATATATATAGAAACATGACTCTCCTGGACTGAATTAGCAAGATTAGAAACGTTCAATAAAAAGAGCATACTTTGAAATACCTTTTCTGTTGGGGATCTAAATTGTCGGTAAATATTGAATTTGTTATGAATTTTAATGCAAAAGGGGGTTATATTTCAATGGGAGAGATTGGCTGGAAAATCGCGGTTTTCCTATGTCAGTTTCCCAAAGGATTCATGAAGGTTTAATATTGGGATGTCCGATCAAAATAAATGTATCAATGCCAACCTTTTTTTTGATATTCTTACAGATTTTGTACTTAATATTGATAGCAAGCTTGATTTTCAACCCAATCTCAGCATTTCTTTCTCATTTTTAGGGTATACTTAAAAGCTGGTCTAAAAAAAACCCCCACTATTTGTGCAAAGGGGCCTGGATTTGCCTCTGTTGCTCATGTCCATTTACCAGTGTGAATCCTTAGTTTAGCATTAATGCCAAGGTGTCTCACACTATTAAGACATTAAACATCTTCTCCCCTTCCTCTCACCCCCACCGCCCCACACCCCAGAAAATCATCGGTATTTTAATTTGGTGACCTGGACCCTCCACTTTTCATCGTGCCATCAACTGCATATGAAAACTATATTTAAGTATTTAAAATTGCTCATATAAAGTGCCATTGTCCCTCCACTTTGAAATTCTTTTTCCCGCCACCTCTTTCCGCCACCCCCCGCCACTGCAATATAATCAGAATGCTAGTTAGCCACACTGACGTGAATCTACAAAGGAAATTTGAACTTTTAGCCTCTGACAAAGTTTAGGCTCACATACCTTCCACTACTGAAGTGGTAAGAAGTGGTTTACTACTGCCCTCAAAGGCACATGAAGGGAAGAGAACCTTCTTGAAATTCACTTTCATCTTGGCTATATCGCGTATAACTGAATATTAACTAGATTTGGACCACCAACAATTTCTAAGCCTATGTTTGCAAATAGGTAAATATTAAAGTTTCGAATATGGCAAAGTACTTATAATCATAGAGTAGCCTCTGGCATTGTGGCCTTTATTGGTCTGCAGATGACCTGATTGTATAAATGCGACTCTCTTAGACTAACTTAAAGAATTTAATTTTTAATAGAAAGAGCACACCTTGAAATGCCTTTCTGTCGGGATCTAAATTGACCAAAAGATATTCAACTTGTATGAAGTTTTGTTGGTAAAAAAAACTAGTTTTCAAATGGGCAAAAACACATAATAAAAACACATGCAATGCATTATAACCGGTTTTGGATATATATGAAACAGACTCATCCTGGAGCGAATTTGCAAGATTAAAACTTTCAATATGAAAGAGCATACTGTGGAAATACTTTTCTGTGGGGTATCTCATTGTCGGTACGAGAATTGAGAATTTGGTATGAACAGTTTTATAGCAAAAAAGGGGTTATATTTCAATGGGATAGATTGCTGGAAAATCGGTTCCTAGTGTCAGTTCCCAAAGATTCATGAATTCTAATATTGGTATGTCGATCAAAAGAAAATGTATCACTGCCCACCTTTTTTTTTGATATTCTACAGATTTTGTACTTAGTATTGAGCAGCACGCTTGATTTTCAAACCCATATCTCGCCATTGTCTCAGTGTTTAGGGTATACGTAAAAGCTGGTCTAAAAAACCCCCACTAATTGTCAAAGGGGCCTGGATTTGCCTCTGTTTCTCATGTCATTTACCAGTGTGAATCCTTAGTTTAGCATTAATGCCAAGTGTTCTCCCCTAATTACTACATTCAACTTCAAACATCTTCTCCCTCCACCCCCCACCCCCAGAAAAGCAGCGGTAGTGGAACTGGGGGACCTGGACCCTACACTTTTCCATCGGCCTATCATAGCTGCCTATGAAAACGCTAGTTAAGTATTGAAAAATTGCTCAGATAAAGTGCCAATTGGCCCCTCCACTTTGAAATTCTTTCCGCCACCCCAGACCCCGCCACTGCAGATATAATCAGAATGCAGTTAGCCACACTGGAAAGTGAATCTACAAATGAAATTGGAACTTTTCAAGCCTTCTTACAATATTATGCTCACATAACTTCACTACTGAATTGGTAAGGTGTTACTGCCCATTAAAAAGGCACATGAAAGGTAAGAACCTATTCTTAGAATATCACGTTCATATTTGCTATAAAGAATACGTATAACTGAATATTAAATAGATGTGTACCCACACACAAACTATTTCAGCCGAGTGCAATATAGGTCAATATTAAAGTTTCTAAGCAAATTATAACCATAATAGGAGGTACGCCTTCTGGCATTGTGGCACTGTATTGTCTGCAGAATGAACGGGAAAGACTTCCTCCAGATTACCCAGCCCTCTTATATTTACATGCTAACAAAATTAGTTTTATTTTGGCCTTGTTTAATCAAACCGAATAAACCTAAAATAATTAAATTGATATTGCAGGAAATATTCAGAGGGGGTAACATATGGAATTCTTGCCGAATGACTAAACTCAGCCCATGGTGATATTCTGACTTTTGCCTTCAATGACCAGGGCGATAACCATTGTGAAAACAAACCGTGTATAAGATCAACAAACTTATTAAGGAGTCACGCATATTAATACAGGACAATTACCAACCTACGCTGTTCATGGAATAAAAATCCTGATGAAACAACTTCAGACTCCAATCGTTCAGAGTGAAGTTAATGATTGGCTATATTAGTCCCAGGAGTGGAAAAGTAAACTAGTCGTGCTTTGAACTGATTCAAACCAAATTATTATGTTACACTAGGTGCATGCATGTTTTTGAACTTGAACTTCATGAAAAAAGTGAGACACATTAAAACTTTTTTTCTTGTTTTTTTTCACTTGTAATAGCAAATTAACTTTGTTGTATATTTTACATTTAATAATTCATTACATGTACACCCTCCAGTATTGTGAAGTCAAGCATAAGAGATATATAATTAAAAATCCATTATTAAAACATACAACACTATTATTTAATCCATCATTTAACCAGTGTGAATCCCCTTAGTTTTAGCATTAATGCCAAGGTGTCTCACACTAATTAATACATTCAAACATCTTACTCCCCCCCCCCACCCCAGAAAAGCAGCGGTAGTGGAACGGGGGGATCTTGGACCCTCCACTTTTCATCGGGCCTATCATAGCTGCATATGAAAACGATAGTTAATTTTAAAATTGCTCAGATAAATTGCCAAGTGGCCCTCCACTTTGAAATTCTTTCCGCCACCCCGCCGCCGCCCTGCAGATATAATCAGAATGGTAGTTAGCCACACTGGAAAGTGAATCTACAAATGAAATTGAACTTTTAAGCCTCTGACAATTTTCTGGCGGCCGTAGGCCTAATGTTATATGGCACTCACTCAACCATAGGTATCACCGGTTCCGTATTGGCGTGGAACAAACGGGGATAAACGAATTTATCATTTAGTAGACATGAATACTTTAATAACAAACTAAAAGGAGGCCTACTTCCATTCTGGCTGTTATCAATGCTTCCATTTTTTCTCTCCATAATCCAAGTTAACGGTCAATCATAGTTTCAACTCCAATAGTTCAAACTCCACCCAGTAAACTCCAACAGTTCGCAAAATTGGAAACAAATCGTCAGTTCAAAACTTAAACAATATTACAAAATGGTTGCTGTCTATAATGTTATTTGCAGCAGAGCGCGGATCCCTTGATGGTTAGATTATTAATTGTGCATCCTGAAAAACAACACACAGGGGGCGTGAAGGCTTCCACTGGGAGATACATGACGGACATGATGCTGCATCATCTGAGACGAGATGTCCGTTCGACCCTAGTACCAGAAGTAAGCTCTTCACAGTTTGGATCATTTTCTAGATACCTTAAAAATGGGGCCAAATTGCAGTCAATGTAGGTTGCAAGGTTGAATTTGTGAATGGACTGAACTCTGTGCTGCTGTCTGTATATTTCTGGCTGAACATCTTGGTCATGATTGTCTCATTTTAGCAGTGACCTATGTCCGATAGTTGAACATTTCTGGGGTTGATTTTGGCATTTCCATAGCAGCATTACTTTACTGCACGTAGGCCTGCATGTGGTGTACCGCTGGTCTTATCACTAAGCTTCTGACCCATTTCCATCTTCTCATATTCGGAGACCTTTTGGTAGATTGCCCACTGCTAACTGATTTGTGACCAGTAACCTCCTTACTTATGTTGAGGATGCGACGTTTGTCGCGTTAAGATGGTTGATCCTGTGACGCGGAATAGAGTGGTTTGAATAACACAGAGAGCAAATACTTTATTAACACTCAGGTCTTTTCATAATCGACGCAATTTGACAACTGCCCGACACACCTTGCCGAGTACCATACATTCTGAAAGATTTATCTAACTTGGCCTTGCCGCAGATCATCACAGTCTGTGCAATTGCTCCAGTACAGCAGAATGATGCAACAGGGCACTTTGATTCCCTTTTCTTTCTGGCATTAACCCAAGTAACTTTCCCTGCAATCTTCTTTGTGGTTTTTGTTCAGTTCATCTACTACTTGACAAACATACCTTTCTAAAAAAAACCGTTTCTCAAAAAGCAATCGTCTCTCAGCACTATATAACCTATTGCATAGTTGGTAGAAACTTCTTTACATATTAGTTCTTTTTTCTCATGTCGCATGTTAGTGCACGTACATTCTTAATAGAGCGTAAAATAACGTCTGTGTGAGAGACGGAATATTTTGCTTGCCGACTCAGCTCACAGGGCGATACAGTTCTCCACTGTGAGGCAGGATTGCGCTACGAAAAAGGTCAATTTCGTAGGTCATCCGTCATGGCGGTTAGCGACGGACGCATCGAATTTGTTTTTGCACAGCAAAGACGAAATTGCGAAGAAGAAAGATGCGTCCTATAACCCTGTGAATAACTAAACTAGCGAATGTGAAAGCTGGTAGAGCATTTGGCGCATTTCTTCTCGAGCGAGGAGACGGACGGGGCAGAGTTGATTTTGAGAACTTTGATGTAGAGCTACTTGATGAATGTCTATCGAATTCCCCCCCCACCCCCTGGTATGCAGCACTACATTGAAGGGGTGAAAAATCCACGGCGATTTCCCTGGAAATCTTTCCGCCATAGTTTGTCCCACGCTTTCTTCGTGCTCTTCGGTCGCCACCGAAACAACCTTGATTTAAAACCAAGGATCGTTAGTTTCGCGGGCTCAGAAGCTTTCAAAGGTGCCCTCCCGTGAGTTGAAACAGGAAGGAAAAGGGTGAGCTGTTCAACATCATCCAGAAATTGTGGATGCTGTATTTGACAAAGTGGTATTCTCAGTTTGAATACAAGTAGCCCATTAGCCCTGCACGAGACAGTGCAGTTTGATGTCAGATTTTTAATTTCTTCCGAAAGGAATCCGAAACATTCATGATATGAAGAATTCAACATTTGGCCGTAAGCAAAATCCACATGGGATAAAAGGTAATGTTTGTAGTATGTAGATTAACTGAACAAAAACCCAATGAAGATTGCGGGAAAGTTTACTCTGGTTCATGCCAGAAAGAAAAGGGAATCCAAAGTGCCCTGTGGCATCATTTCTGCTGTACTTGAGCACTTGCATCCAAACACTGTGATATCTGTGGGCAAGGCAAGATTCGATAAATCTCAGAGTATGGTACTGCAAGGCGTGCTGTCGTCATTTGTCACATTGCGTCGTCATGAAGACCTGAGTGTAAGTATGGCCCTCCCTGTTTAATACCACCACTCTATCCGCGTCACAGGATCAACCATCTTAACGCGACAAAGTTGGCTCCTACACAATTAAGGATGTTACTGGTCACAAATCAGTTTAGCAGTTTGCAATCTAAACCAAAGGGTCTCTGAAGATGAGAAGATGGAAATGGGCCAGAAGCTTAGTGATAAGACAATCAGTACACCACCATGAAGGCCTACGTGCAGTAATGCACATGCTATGGAAATCCAAAATAAAACCCCAGAAATGTCACTGTTGAACCTTATCGGACATAGAGTCACTGCTAAATTGAAGAAATCATGACCAAGAGAATCTTCAGCCAGAAATAACAGACAGCACAGAGTTCAGTCCATTCACCAATTCACCTTCAACCTATTGACTGCAATTTAAGAAGCCCTTCTAAGGGATCTAGAAAATGATCCAAACTGTGAAAAGCTTACTTTTTTGCCTCGTGTCGTAAAGACCTCTCAGTTTCAGATGATGCACATCAGGTCCGTCTTGTATCTCAAAAACATGGAAGCCTTCCACGCCCTGTGGTGTTTTCAGGATGCACAATTAATAATCTAACCATCAATGTGCATCCTCGCTCTGCTGAAAATTAACATTATAACAGCAACCATTTTTGTAAATATGTTTTAATTTTAAACTTGACGCTGTTTACAATTTTGAGAACTGTTGGCGTTTTAAAATGGTTGGAGTTTTTTAACTATTGGAGTTTGAACTATTGATTGACGTTTAAACTTGGATATGGAGATAAAAAATGGAAGCATTGGATAACTGCAGAATGGTAAGTAGGCCTACTTTTTTATTTGTGTATTTATTCAAGTATTCATTGTCTACTAAATGATAAATTCGTTACCCCTGTTTGTTCCACTCAATACGGAAGAATACTAGGTTGAGGTGCCTATCCATTCGGCCATACGCCTCATTGATGATGGCACTCAACCATAGGTATCTTTCCGCGTATTGCGTGAACAAACAGGGGTAACGAATTTATCATCATGGCCATAATAAAAATACCAAAATACAAATTTGGATGATTTTTCACCGATGTTTCGGATCAGCAGCAAATCGCTGCTTATCCCGCTAATATGTTTACCTAATCTGGGAAATTCAGGTTCCAATATTCTTGCGTTTACTGGACCTTTCCATTAAATGTCCATTACAAAATGTGTAATTTCTTGAGAGACAACTAACTCTGCACTTTAGATTTAGGCACTCATACACCTAATTCAATGTTGTTGTTTTTTTGGTGGGCTGCTTTGCAATTCATTGGTGTGTGTGTATGTGTATGTTTTGTGTGTTGTGTCACTAAATTAAATGCAGTGGCCCACCGCTTGAATATAGTGAGAAATCCGAGAATGCGAAATTCTTTGTTTTTTTTTGGCAAGTCAGAGATGAATGAAGCATATTATTTGTAGGCAATGGATCTATATATAACATGCAGGCCCAATACCATCAATTACAATCTTGATTATAATAAGTCCAAAATTATCTCCATTCACTCAGGATTTTATAGGTCATCCTCCTAAGAATGTAAATTATAAGTAACAGAATGCAGGTGTCCCACACAAATAGCTACTGTAATACACTTATTTTTTGTGGGAATTATTTTCATGTTACATTTTTAGTGCATGTAATTGGTTTTTGTGCTCTTATCCATCATGATTTTGTTATTTGGTGTGATTTTGTCACTTACATCAGTATGAGGATTCAAGAAAAGGTATTTTTTTTTGTGCCCTGTATCACATCTTAGTCTATTTGAATGTGCTTGCAAGATATGTGAAAAGAAAAATGAGTAAATTTGGTGTTTGACACTTTGAATGAACATGCCCAGTTCCTCTTTTGATAAAGCATGTCAAATTAATTTTCTAGTCAGAACCTGGAGTCCATCTACTAGCCAAAATGGTGAATGACAAA
Source organism: Ophioderma brevispina (assembly GCA_023653785.1). NCBI lineage: Eukaryota > Metazoa > Echinodermata > Ophiuroidea > Amphilepidida > Ophiodermatidae > Ophioderma > Ophioderma brevispina. The sequence continues at coordinate 57,190 of JAMKCH010020537.1, read as the reverse complement.
CTTGAAAAGCCAGATTTTTTTGAAACAAAAGGCCCCAGCATTCAAGAGCAGGTTACCCTCGCTTTCACAATACCAACGTAAACATTGCAAGAGGTTATTAATTAATAGCTGTGTACATCTTTGCTGTGCCCTATCGAGCCTCTTTCCTTTAATTGTGGTGAATGCTGTTCAGAAAGAGACTAATCACTGTGTGCGTGTTTGCTTGTGGTTGTGGTGGATGTATGCATGCAATGAGTGCCTATGTGTGTGTGGGTGGCAGTGCATACGTGTGTGTGTGTGTGTGAGGGTGTGTGGTGTGTTGTGTGTGTGTGGTGTGTGTAAAAATGCACGTGCATGCATGCCATTTGTTAAATTGTATTGTTTTTCATTTAAAGATGCATTTTCAGTTTGACTGCAGGGGTTGCCTATATGGAGGTTCATCAGGGTATAATAGTTTTTTGTCTGCCCCTGAGCTTGGCTCAGAGCAAAACTAAGAAATTCACTCTTTTCTGTATGTATGGGGGTCATTCCATGCCAAAACACCAAGGTGTGGAACCCACCTCTCAGAGATTTTGTTGGAAATTGCCAGTCGAAAGGGTAGCATTTTGTGGTGCACACAAAGGTCAAAAGGAAAAATTCAAATTCCATCCGTATCACCGAAGTTAAAGTCTCAAGTTTTATGACTCGGCCTAAAAGTGAGCCTTTTCAGAAGACCAACCAACATGTTTTTAATGTTAGCATCTTTGGTGGCCTTTTTCTCAGTAATTAAGCAATGTGAGATCTTCATTTTTCCTTGTTAACTACTTAAATTAATCAAGTAAAAATAAGCCTCATATAAATTGCCCAGCTTGCAAAATGAACTAAATTAGTACCACACATCGATAAACTTTAGGTATATTTTGATATAAGTTTTTTTTGTATTTTTTTGATGTCCTTCAGTGAAAAACAGATGAAGCAAATATTGGCCCCATTTTGGTTTAAAAGTTGCAGATTCAGAAACCTTACCAGAAAAAGTGCAAAAAAGTACTAGAAAATTTAAGGGATGCAACAGAAATTTTGAGCTGGTCACCAAACATGGTCATTGTAGGAATTGTTTTGTGGGACATGTTTTTTTGGATGATACGATCACATCTAATGTGTCTGTAAGTATGGAAAAAAAAAAACTCCCAAAAATACTTCTGAATTCATACACCTTTTAAACCAAACTGTAGGCATAATTTTTTGCTTGATATGTAATCCACAATTTTTCACTGAAGACATAAAAAATCAAAAACCAAACTTCTATCACAATGATTGTTATAGTGTATGCTAATTATTTTTTTCAATCCTAGAACTTCATATCAGGTGAACGCGTCAAAATAAGCGCCCTCTCTGTGTGGTCCCAGTTTTAGTCCATTTCGCACCATGGCAACTATTCGAGGGCCTATTTTTACTCTAGGGGGATACAAAGAAATTCTTACTTGCTTGGTATTGATGCAAAAGTTGGCTAACTTACTGATTATGATAAATAGCATTTATAATAAAGTTTTTTGGAATACTGGAATCCCAAATATTCGTAAAACTTTGAGAGCCAATAACTTTCAAAACGGAATGGAATTTGAAGTTTTCCTTTGGACCTTCCTCTGTAGCCCCACTAAAAATGTACCTTTGACTGCAATTTCAAAATAAAAATATGAGGGGTGGTTCCAACACCTTGGTGTTTTGGCATGGAAGACCCATATCCAGTCCATTTTGGTTTTGGTTAAAGATTTGGTTAACGTTTTTATAATTTGTCTTCTCCTGCCAAACAGCTTGGGCAAAACTTGACAGAGAACCACTGACCCAAGGTTCATATCAGGCATTCTGTCAAATCTATCAAATTTGTGTTTCTGACACAAATCAAAATGCTTACGATCACTAAACGTTGGTCAGTCTAAGCACGGGACCCAAGGCCCATGAAGTGTACACAGATTGGGGCCAAAGCTTATGTGGGTGTGTTAAAGGGACATTTTCTGATCACGATGAGGGGCATGTTCGACGAACCACACTTATCTAACAAGCCATTCATATTTTTCCCAAACATTAGGCCCATTTTAAAATTATTTATTTTTTTCGGTGTAGTTTCGTGTAGTGCCTATGAAAAGTGAGGGGGGAGTAGTTTTGACTCAATGCAAAATTGCGTTCTTTTATTTTATCAGTTGGTGTCACAGTTTAAAAATATAAGTAGGGACATGCAAACTTATATACTGGCAAAACATATCAGGAACAAATGTCACTTGCGAGAATGTTGCCACATGAGCATCAAGATTGTCATATAGTATGTATATTGTCCCTCTCTATAGAGAAATGGAAAACTAGATTTAAGAAAAATTTTTTTTATTTTTTTTACATTTTGTAAAATTTGCACAAGATGTAGTCGTAAAAATAACTAATACAAATCAAGTTGTGAAATTGTTGCTATTGAGACAAAATTCGGGGGGGTTTTTTTATTCTGGTTTCTTATGTCATAATTAAAGGTCAATGGTCCAATCGAATAATAGCGCATCGTCCCAGGGACCATAGATTTACTGTGCAAGTGGGAAAAACCGAAACGGGTTTTGTAGTCCTGGTATCCACGAAGAAACATGAATTATCTTTTCTCATTTACCCGCTGAAATTTTAGGGCTAATTTGATACAAGGGATGTTTGGATTGGGCTGTTATGAGCGAAAATTATGCCCCATTTTGGTTGAGAAATATAATTTTACACAGTACTCTGTGGGATTACAAAATAATGGTTTTAAGGATCTCACTTCAAACGGGTTGAAATTATCGGTGCGAACAGTACAGATGGGGTTTTGGGGTGAAGGCCATTCTATCAAGATGTAAAAATGTCGAGACTTGCAATCAGGTCATCACCCTTTAATAAAGATGCGAAACTTTCAAATTTATTCACGCTGATGATTTTTATCTGCATTTATTTGGTTCAGAATAGGTATCATGCACAGAATAATGTAAAAAGTGTCAGTTTTGGTATATTTGAGTTCCCATCTCCGATTTCCATCCTGTAATAACTTCAACCTTTAACATTTAAATATTCTTGCATTCAGAGCATTTGATGCCAAAAAACAGGCTTCCTCATTGCTGCCAAGGATTTTCTGATAGGGTTGGCAGCCATGCAGCCTTGCACACCACATGGAGGTATTCCGGCTGAGATGTAGGTGTAGATATATCTTCAGGTACTTACGAGTCAATCTGATAGCCAACTGAGAATTTAAATGAGTTTAAGTAAGTTAAATCAGATAAGGGTTATTTGTTGTAAGGGCCCATGAATGATTCCATGTGAGGAATTAAAGGAGCAGAAAATTGGCAGAAGAGAACATCCAACTGGCCCTGTCCAATCTGTTGAAGGTGCTTTGTATGGATTTTTTCTTACACTTTCTTAACATGGGACATTAGGTGTGGAATGTAGGTTTTCCTAAGTCCAGCTTGTTCAACATCTTCAATCAAGCTAGTGAAGCCTCTAGAAGAAATACCTCTAGGACCCTATCCATGCTGGCAAAATTGTTATTTCCAAAATCGCTTAATTCGACAAGTGTAGATTTAAAAACCTGTTAAAGTATGACAAGTTGTCCACTATACAGTTGTACACTATAAGTTGTTTGTTGGTGATGGTGAGAGGGTATTGTGGCTCTGTAGCTTGTTTTTTATGTAGATACCTTTGACAGATGAGATTAAAGTTGCTTAATTCAATGAAGCGAAATAAAGCTTCTTCAAGAGATTGCTTGTTCGATTAAGTGATTAAGTAGCGTGGTACAGACGCTTTGTCAAAATAAGCAAAGTGTGTATGCAAAATGTTTGAAACTCATGGTTAAATTTTATTGGTAAAATTTAATAATTGCAAGCATGAGAATGTTCAGGGTTTTTGCCTGAATTCAGGCCTTTTTGTTCAGATTTATGCAATTTGATTTTTTTTCAGCCCGGTTTGGGGCCATTTTGGTCATATTCATGTTTTTGTGTCAAAAGGGATCCCCATGGGCTGTATTTCATAACAATCGGTAAACAAATCATTGCTACATTGGCATTTAGTTATACCAAGGGTGTGTGAAATGTTTATGGCTTTACACAGCTTGATTACTCTTTAAGGATGAGGTAGTGTATGCAGGAGATTGGAATCTCAGGTGCTGATAAACAAGAAAAAATTATGACCTAAAAAGCAGGCTCCAAAATAAGAATTGGGGTGGGCAAGGCAATTGTGCCCAATTTTAAACGGGCACCAAGGCAATAAATGTTAAAGTATAGCAAGATTTTTTTAGGGCACCAAAGGCAAATGGTAGGGGCACCTAAGCGCAATATTGCCTTAGGTGCCTCTTAGGTTATTTTGGAGGCTGTAAAAGTCAAACATTGTGGGACAAATAACACTTCCAGTTAATAATAATCATAACAATGAGATTTATAGAGCGACTTTTACAATGTAGGCAAAGTGCTATATGGACGAAAAAAGAATGAAAAAACTACACTTCGGGAAGAGTGAGCTTTCAGTTGGCGTTGAAAAGTGGTTAACATTGTCTGGTACGGAGCTCAAAGGGTAAGGCAGGGAGCAGCGATGGAAAAAGTCTGATCACCTGCCATCTTCCTGGCACGAGGAACATCAAGTTAGTAGAGGGTCAAGGCTTTCTTCAGCAGTTCCACTACACTCTGGCTCATAATTTGTTAACATGCCATATGAACCTGCATCTCATTTGAATGGATGACCATAAGCAATCCTTGGCCTCGTTGGGTAGGGAATTGTGTGTAAGAACCTGTAACCCTGCCAGATGTAAAACTTGATAGTTGCTGGTAGGTTGTGATGGCTTCTTGTAGTTTTGATCATGATATCTGTCTGTTAATACTGAGCTATTGCAGTCAACCCAGAGCAAATGGTAAAAGAACAAAAGCCACTACTACCCGTGTCATTTGGGAGCTATAGCAGCTCAACTTTGTATATTTGAGCGTCCTTCAGGCATATTTGATTCGGCATATCCCATTCCTGCCCATTTCCAACCATGAACTCCTGGGTCTGTTAAGCCCATGATACACTTGAGTCGCCCCAAGCGATTTTGCTGGTGAGTATGCGTAACACTTGATCAAATTATGGTGTTGCGCACGCCAATCGCTCGCTGCGACTAGAAGTATATCATGGGCTTTATTGAGTGGAAAAGCTTAAAGGTGCTTGTTCCGATTTATGTCTATGTGTTTTCTACTTAATGTGAAAGCCTGGCACTTGCACATATGACCCATCAGTACCGTGGGAAACAAAGTTGGGGTTTTGATGGTAGAAGCAATAATGCATATTGCAAGGCCCTATTCATTACTGTGCTAATATTGATGCTTAACCATTAAAACTGGTTTTTTTTTTATATCTTGGGAATGAAATGGATCTAAGGGTTCAAATTTCAGGACGATAATAAGAAAATAACGGGGGGTCCCAAAGATGATCAGAACACGCACCTTTAATCCTTTGAGCACTAACGGCAATTAGAGTCACTGTTAAAAATTACTATGTCGATTTCTGTTTCAAAAAGGTAAAAAATCTTAATTTTCCTGGGCACATTCAGAATCAGCTTGAACAATACATTTAAATGAGTCAAAACAAGCCTAGTCTTTGTTGGTGTTTTTAGATTGCTTCCCAAATCACCTGCAAACATTTGGAAGGCCATCTCTAAAGCCACTGGCTTACGTGTTGTAATGTTTACAGAACTGGCCAGGGTCGAAAGGGTTAAGTCACTTTCTCATTCTTTGTTCTAGGAGAATTATTGCAGCCAATGTTGGACACATTGTAAAAAAAGCACAGCATTTATCATGCATGCTACTATAGTATATGAGTATATACTCAGGACCCAGGAATTTCCAACCCTTGGAAAAAGTGCACACAATTCATTCATACCCTCTACTGGAGATTACAATTTTTTTAAATTTTTTTCCTATTCAAAATCTTTTCTGAATGTCACGAGTTCTATGAATTTGGCCCGACATCTGCACAAGACTCGGGAAATTGGCAAGGAACAAATTGGCTTTGTGTCGTGATAATTGAGTTATTCACTCTATCTGACTCTATCTTGGGAAATGGCAGCAGCTATTCTGTGACTCTATCTAATCAAATTCATGAAGCTCTGCTCTGTGTATTGTAAGAATGGTACAATGCATATAGCATCCTCTCCAGGGATCTAGATGGCTGTTGATAGGTGGCCAATCATGCAGTAGAGTTTTATCCTTTGGTCGCATTTCATAAGTTGGTCCTAAAAACTATTACATGGTAGTCATTCAACAGAGTATTACATTTAATCAATACATTCTAGACCATTAAAAGTACACATTTTTGGAAAGCTTATATTACAATGATGCCAAAACAGCTAAGTACAACCTTGATATACAGGGTGGGTCAGAAATATACAGGGTGAAACAACAAAAAAGTTGACATTTTTCTTGTCATGGTGAACTGTGTGGTTTCCTTTTCTGAATGATATGCAGATCAAAATAAATATGGATTCAGAAAGGTATTGCTTAGGCCCTTCAAACAAGCAAGGAAGAAAAAGTTCACAATACCCTGTGTTAAATATGCAGGGTGGTCAAAATTATGCTATTTTTAAGTGTAAAATACATGTATAAAAGATTTTCATACTATTTTTCAGAGTAAATCTTTTCCTGGTCATTGGTAATGGAAGCAAGTTGCTTTCAAAACATATATAACCCATACTCTTGTGTACTTTTGATTATACAGGGTGATCAGAAATAAAAATAAACCTGTAAGAGCAAAACTTCTGGTGCTCAAGTGTCTTAATGCTATGGAAGTTAAACTAATAAAATATTAGTAAAACAGTGTAGCCAGAAAATATAGTGTAAGTCTCTTCTAAAACCAGCATTCCTTGATAAAATCATATAGGGTGATAAAAATGGAAGGCAATCCTTCTATTTCTCACATTTAAAATAGGGCCCTGCACATATACACAGGAAAAATTTTCTGAATATACACTGATGTATAAAGCATAATTTGTCCTACATGCATTAAACACATATTCACACTTCTAAAATATGTCTACAGGTACAAAATAAAGCATTTATTGTGACTGATACGCATGCTGAAGATGAATTTAAATACACAAAAAAAAGTCATGAAATACATCCACCCTATACAATTTGAACCACCCTGTATATATTATCTATCATATCAAATATTTCTTGTGTTTTAAAACATGGCCAGTGCAAAATAACCAGTCTCAAGCATTGTACAACACAAGATTAAGACATGTATACCGATGTAACACAACTAGATTTAGAAATTATGGTACAAAAAGGTACTTTTTTCACCCTGTATAATTTTACTCACCCTGTATAAATGCATGTTGTTTCTTTGCAGAATTTGCATCTTTAGGTATTTAACAATGCTTATGAAAAAGAATTATTTCCTTACTGTGAATACTTTTTCAGGTACAAAGGTCAGAAATTTGGTGTATTTTCATTTTTTTATGTGCAAGTCTATGGGCTGCTCCTCCACCGACTGCTCCTCCACCGGCACCACCCTGACATACTTGGACAATTTTAAACGTAACTTTGCTATTACCCACTCAAATGAAATGGGACTTGTTGCATTAAAGAAAGAACAAAATTGGCTACAAAATGACACCAATTTTGTTTTCATACATTCAGTACTTCCTGAAATATTTTACTTTGAACATAAAATTTGTGGGACAAGTGTAATAACTGATTCTCCACCATATTTGACCGACCAACTTATGAAATGCGACCTTTTTCAAAAAAATTAACTCAGAAAAGGCAACCAATTTGCATTCAAAGCATCTCTGCATGCTTGACAGTGCTTGCTTGCTTGCTTTCCTAACTGTTAGGCTTATAAGAGTTATAGTACTTGCTCCCAATTCTAGAAAATATAGCGCTAAATTTTATGTTTTTTTTTATTTTCAAAGGTCAAATGAACATGCTCCAACCCTATTTGTTTATTTAGACTTATAAAATGGTACTAGTAAGTTTTTAACATTCTCAATATTTTTTTTTTAAATTAGAGGGGGGCTATACAGGGGGAGGAAAAATGATATTTCAGATCATTTTGTCATAAAATTTCTTATGCAGGAGATGATCCCTGCTGAGCATTTTGACACCAAATTAAGTCAAAAATGCGTCAAATATGAGGAAAGAAATGTCGCCAAAAATGTGATTTAAGGGGGTGGGGGATGAGGAGGTTCTGAAATGATAAATTTGTCAATTACTGAATTTACTGTAATTATATACAACATTTTAGCATTGGTGGGTATCTAAAAAGTATTGAGGTCAAAGGAATCAATTTGTAAATGTTCCACAGTGTTCTCTACCGCATTTGTAAAAAATGGCCATTTTGGGTCAAATTCAGCTGTGAGGACGCTTTTTTGCCCATTAAAAGGTAGATCGATTCTGATCTAGTGTACTAACGATCACCCCAGTTTGAATTCACCGATCTCGATTAATTAGGTTTAACCCGCCGATCCGATGCCGATTACCGATGTATGTTGTATTAACAACAAGAAACTACAAGCAGTACAGTAACACAACGACGCGGTAAAAATTTGTCACGGTGTTGTGTCTATATTTACCAGTGGTTTACCTAAATTATGTATACTCCGAAACTCACTTGTTGTAAATAAAATCATCCAATATAGCAACCAAAAGGTCTATGTGTGTGTTTCCTTATAAAAGTCATATTTGTGGTGATGTTTTGGTCTCTAGAGACGCTCCCATATGTTAAGATGTTATGAATGGCCACGTAAAAAATTCCGTGAAATTCCAAAGGTGACTATGCAGCATTCTCAAACTCACGATCGCGGTTTGGTGTCGCGCTATGGGGAATTTCCCGATCGCCAGTGGGGATTTGAAACAGTGCAAGTCATTTTTGAAACCTTATGCTTAATAGTAGATCTATATTAATATATTCTGGAGAGTCTTGAAAAAACAAAATAAAATGGTGCATGACCAAAGAAAGCTAGTCTGAATGCTCTCTCTTTCAAGGCCAATTTTGGCTAAGTACCAAGTCATGTTTACAAAGACATTCTAAATTTGCATAAGCAGCATTGTGTATCTAGTATTTTTCCAGCTCAAAACCCGTGGCTTGTACACGGAATGACGGGGTGGTAGCTGGGCAGGATGATTGAGCATGCTCAGTACATTATGCATATTAGTTCTCAAGCTTTAAATTTTTTTAGGATACATCAAAACGTGCACAGAGTAATCAGTGTAATGATATGCAATATTGTACACAAATCCACGCAAGAAAAATGACACTTTATTTTCTTTTCTATAGCAGAGCAAACAATTGGAAAAAGTGTAAAAATGCAATTGACAAGCGCTAAGTTTTCGCCAATGTCATGATTCTATTCACCTACTCAAAGGAAATTAGTCCTTCCATGACAAATAACTGCAGACAAAACGTATATGTTTTGTGATGGCATTTTGCCGAACAAGCGATATATTGAGGACATTGTCAATACAACGAGGCGCCCGTTACCAACGTGGAGAAACCAAACCAAACCCGAAAGTCGCACAAAGTTGAATCTGGATCTTTTTCCGCCAACTGGATCGCCGCCAGACGATGGCGGCCAAGCCTCTTTTATAACACAGCCAAAGCAATCAAAAAGACCGACAGACACAAACATAAACAAAATAATGGGCGCTTGTTGATTGGGATGGGGGTCATGGAGTTTGTTTTTATGCTCCGACGTTTTGACTTGGAATAAGAAATATGGACCTTTATAACATATAACAAATTTAGGCTTTTTAAAATTTTGTGATCATATATTAAACTAACGGCGACGTCTAAAATTGGGATCTGGCCGCAACCGCCTAATGCCAGCAGTGCTTTGACTCGGGTATCTTGATCAAGATTAAGTTTTGTGCGCGGCAAACGGGCCAAATGCTGGTTTGTGTTTAGGAATGGATCACCCCGCTCAGGTTAAACTGCCCACGGCACTGGTAGTCCTAAATTAAGACACTCGGGGGGGAAGTCCGGGGAAGCTCCCCGAATTTCTCGCTACTTTCATACTTCTCACGAAATAGAATCACAAACCATTTTTTAAGTATCTGCCGATTGAAGTGCTACATAGCTAGGTTCTCTTTCACTGTTCAAAAAAAAAAAAAGTTTCATTTTTGAACATTGATGAAACACTCGACAGACAATAAGACACAGTCATTCTAGTGGTGTTTATCGTAAATATTGTGTAAATGTACATGTCAAGGAAAAATACAAAATGAAGACTGGTTATGGCATCGTGGGTCATAGAGTATAGGCTGAGATTTTCAACAGTGTACTGCAGTGAATGTATTAATCTTGGGCAAAACATGCATTTACATTCTCAGGAGGAGGACTACTTAAGGTAATGTTCAGTAATAAACCAGCTTGAATTAATAGTTTCTTGACAGTTTTAGATCAATTTCTTCTTAGATCATTTTTAATGATTTCTGAAGTCTCATTAAATAGTCGCCAAGTAGCAACAATTTAGTCGTAGCGATCGGTGCGACTTAGTCGTGCAGCCCTATATATTATATGGGTATTCCCCCCAATTTCATCGAAAATCATGTGTGTGGTGACATAATTGCGATGTAATTTCAGTTGGATTACATTCTATATTAATGTATATACGTAAAGTAGGCAGGAAAGTAGGTGAGTTTGAAAGGATTGTCAACCTAAAAATATGAAAGCCTTAGATAGAGATTGTCATAATGATTGATTGGTTCATCAGATGGTAAATGAAGGAAATTTCACAGATGCCGATTCAGATTCGAAAAAGCGTATTATCGGACCGATAAGGAAACTCCCGATGCGATCGGTTGGACACTATTCATGATTGCATCATTAAAAACTTATCCTAAAGGTATAATGAAGTACCCATTCCAGCAATTTGCAGCTCTGTAAACTAAATGGTTTCAATGTGACAGTCAGTCTAAAAGGTGCTTGTTCCAATTATGTGTATTGTGTTTATTTACTTGATATGAGAGACTCGCACTTGCACATACACCCTATCAATTACCGTGGGAAACAAAACTTGCGGTTTTGATGGTTTAGAAGCAATAATGGCATGTTGCTGGCCTATTCAATACTGCGCTAATATTGATGGTTAACCACTTAAAACGGAGTCGTTTTTTTGTTTAGATCTTGGATGAAATGGAATTTGAGGGCTTTCACTCAAATATCAGGACGACGATGAGAAAATATGACCTTTCATCTGTATCAAAACGATACAAATTACCGGCTAACTCAGGGGGTCCAAACGACGATTCGGATACAAGCACCTTTAATTGGAAGAATATGCCAATTTGTTGCATAGGTTGTGTGTAGGTCAACAAAATTTTTGCATCCTATATTTTCCAATAGAGACATTGCAATTTATAAAATTGGAACTGTGGACCAAAACGAAAAAGAGCTATGGCCTGAAAATTTCAGAATATTACTTAATGGGCTATCTTCACGGGAAAAATATATCCAAATGGGGTAGGTTAAGGCATGGCCAGCAAACGTCCTTGTGGCTTCATTTTATGTAAAATAGTAAATTTAGAAAACGAAAAAGCGAAAACCTAATGATATTTCATCAAAATGGGATTAATCCTTGACCTCAAAAACATTAAAAGTAACCCTAAACATCATCATTTTATAGCCCACCCCTATTTAAATGCAAAACCTATATTTTAGTGTGTTTTTGTTAGGCAATACCCTGGAAAGCACTTTAAGAGTAATGCATTTGAGTGTTAGCACATTCTCTTTTATAGGCAATAATTAAAGACAAAAGAGTAAAATTAAAATGGAAGTGATCTGATTGACAGCCTCATCTTCACTTCACCTCATCAAAATCTGAAGGATTTTCGGTTATCAGATGAAACATAACCCCAGTGTGAAATCATAACCCCAGATCCAATTTAGTACCTGCAGGTGCATTAAAAACTTAAAGGGATTATTAGCCGACGATTTGCCTAATCCGAACATCGACAAAAAAAAAATAAAAAAAATCTCGAAATTCATATTTTTATATATTTGTTAATGGCATGGATATGTTCGAACATAACCTGCAAGTGGTTGGCTTAAATCCGTGTATTAAAGGCAAGGCAGTACTTTTTATCTGATTCTGTAATTTCTATAGGTGCGTATCAAAATTCCAACTTGTGATCAAAAAAGCCTTTCCCAGTGAATATCACAGATTTTCAGCATGATATTGTTTTGTACCATGATGATCAGTTTGACCTCAAACACAAACATTATTGATCTTTGTTCATCGTTACTGTTGTAAACCACAATCAGCTGTTTGTCGATTTTGAGACGCCGTCGCTGTTGTATGTCTATTTGCAGGAGACGGTTTTTATTATGACAAATTGTCCTCAAATACTTCATTTTTTTCATATTGGGTGGTTTTGTTCTACCATAAAGCAGGTATATGGAATTGTTCACACTTATTCCTGCACCCCCCTAAAGTTAAAAAAAAGCATTTCCACATTTTTTCCGATCTCTCGCATTATCGCTGCTAATCCCTTTAAGAATAGAGCTTAAAAAGGCCTTGGAGGAAGTGTTTTAGTTAATTCTAACTTTTCATGCCTTGCAGCCCTATTAGTTTGGTAAAAATAGACATCTTAAAAGCAAGATTATTGTTTGCTCTATGTTTTTAAAGCTCTTGTCAACCGTAACTTCTTTTATAGTGAGAACTACTTTTATGAATATGATAAAGTAACCCCAAAATACCATCTTCAAATTTTGGTTTGGCCATTAAAGGTGCTTGTTCGATTATGGATGTATTGTGCTCTCTACTGATATGAGAGCCTGGCACTGTACATGCCCACCCCATCTAAGTACACAGCTGGGAAACACCTTGCGGTTTTGATGGTAGACGCAATATGCATGTTCCAAAGCCCTATTCAATATTGTGCTAATATTGATGGTTAACCACTAAAACGGCAGAGGTTTTTTGTTATGATTTGGGAATGAAATGGATTTGAGGGCTCAAATTTCAGGACGACAATGAGAAAAATATGGCCTTTCATCTGATATCAAAATCGATACTTCTTCCGAGTAAATCAGGGGGTCCCTTTAACCCTGGTGTTCTTGGATACTTTATCGTTCATGTGACAGTTTAATACTAATGACTACTTTGCAGGGCCACAATCAGGGTGAGAGGGAAATTTTCTCCCAAATCACCTAGGTGCACTGACTTTTAACTACTCACGCAAAACATTAAATTTGCCAATTTTACTACATTTTAAGCATTAATTTTTTCCCCTTCAGAAACACATTTTAGAATTTTTGGATGTCTAATAATTCCACCATTGACATACAAAATGTAAAAATGCAAATCATCTTTCACCATAAATAAGGACCTGTTATAAAAAAAATCTGTCATTGCAGTTAGAAGATACCATTTTGATTTTTTCACTACCATTTGGGGATGGGATATTTTAAATGCCACATTGGAAAATTTCCTCAAAGTGGTATGCATCTTAACAATGAGGAAATTTTTTCCTCTTTAATCATGACCAATTGTGTGTATGTCAAGGTTTGTCAATCACCGCGGCGCAGACTGTTTTGTTTGTTGTGTAGTATATGGGGGGTATGTAAAAAAAATATGATGTTAAAAATGCCAAAAAATGCTCTATTTGAGTTGGGTTTTCGACTCAGATACAATAATTCACGCAAATAAATTCATGTTTCAATAACCATTGTTCAGAGATTATTCGTTACGGTCGATATTTGTTCTGCATCGTCAAATAAGGTAAGATGCGACAATTTGGTCACCTTATTCTGTCTCTGAATATAAAACAAGTTCAATTTTGGTTGGACAGGTTTGGGCTTTGAACTATTTGGGTAGACAACACCAAAGGTCATCCACATATTCAACCCTGTTTTTTTCTAACCAATGTCTCAAAGTTTACACCCTACCATGGAGATTTGCAAGTTGTACTTGCTGTATTTTCGTTTTTTTAAAGGTCCATGGCCCGAGCGCTAATGTAGCCTCGTCCAAGGGACCCGAGATTTACCGGATGTGGTCAATTGTGGTATCAGAAGAAAGCTACTATTTTTCTCATTTACCCTGTGAAATCTTAGGGCTAAAGGATGTTTGGTTTGGCTGCTATGAGCAATATGCCCCAATTTGGTTGACCAAATATAATTTTACACAGTACTCTATGGGGATTTACAAAATCCATTTTCAACTTAAAAACGTGTGTTGAACATATCGGCGCGAAACTTTACAAATGGGGTTTTGGGTGAAGGCTATTCTATCAAGGTGAAAAAGTTATAGACTCTAAATCGGGCCATACCCCTTTTAAAACAAAGCAGCCAAATAGTGTACTTCTAAGAGACATTCCAGGGCTTATAGAGAATGAAGCTTCAGCAGATATCTGGTAATGCTGTTTCAAACAGAGGAGGAACAAAAGAGACATTTTGAGCATTCACAGCAAAATGTTGAAGAAAGAATATAAAAGGACTAGTTATTTGCACTGTGACGATTAAACAAGGGTTGCATTAAGCATCTCTAGAGAAGAGAGGTCTGATAAAGACCATTTTTGTTCGCTATCCAAGTAAAAACGTACTACAAGATGTTTTGTTTGATGAATTTGGGCATTAGTGTGGATTCAAGTACCCTCTGGGCTCCCACTCAAAATCAATGCACACAATGTGCATGTTGATACTTGGACTTTCAGACGAACAGTGTCACAAAAAACAACATTAGCCTAAAAAGTGACCTGAATTAATTGCCAAGATTGATAGACAGGAAGTGTGATTGATCGCTATATCCATGACTTATCCCACATTGGAACTATTCCTTTAAAAGTACTCTGTGAGGACAATGTCCAAATTGGGTTGGAATTTGTGATTTTCTTTTTATCCATTTAAGTAATGTTAAAATGTTACCTATACGATTAAGAATAAGAGTTCTTAAAACTGGCGACATTTTGTCACATGTAGGTACTTTGTCTCGGCCATGACAGCATTTTGTTAAAAGGGCCAGACAGACAGATCAGAATGACCCATAGCTGCCTCAAGGATCGGATAGTTGAAGCCTTCATAAGTTTCACCATCTTCCTCTGAGCTGTAAACAATGGCATTGAATTTTTTCAGGGACAAGAAGTTCCACAGCTCAAACCTGATGTGGGGAACATTGGTAATTTGTTTGTTTAATGGCCTGAAATTGCTTTCACACTGCATTGAAACATGCCATTGCATGAAATGTAGTGTAACATGGGGTAACCGCCGCGCCCCCCCCACCCCCCAAAAGACCCTTGCCCCCCTTCAGCCCCCCCAA
Source organism: Ophioderma brevispina (assembly GCA_023653785.1). Taxonomy (NCBI): domain Eukaryota; kingdom Metazoa; phylum Echinodermata; class Ophiuroidea; order Amphilepidida; family Ophiodermatidae; genus Ophioderma; species Ophioderma brevispina. The sequence goes on along the minus strand of JAMKCH010020537.1, from coordinate 41,952 downwards.
ATGAACTGGACTTTTTGTACAGTGTTTATGGAGAAGGACCCAAATTTGCCCCCCCCCTCAAAAAAAGCCTTGGCACCCATTCAGCCCCGCCATTTGCAAAGGTCTGGTTACGCCACTGTAGCTGTATTTGTGAGTGCATAGAGTCAGCTAATGCGGTATGCATGTGTCATGATTCTCGAGAAACAAAGGATATTCTGGAATTCCTCCGTGGCATCGTATGATCGGAGTTAATTAAGCACACTAGGCACCTCAAGTGTAATTCTTCTCCTTGGTCAATGCCAACTTAGTATCCAACAGAGTTGCACCAAGCAAAGACTGATTCTATAACATCATTGTTTATATACCCTGCTCGAGCTCTTAGAGAAGTTTCTAGATATTTCTAGTCCCTATCATGGTTTCACTAGAAATTACATAATTTAGACTAGTTACTGTGCTGCTACTATATCTAGCATATGCAGTGTTTACTGTAGGATTTTTTTCAGAAATTACATCATCCCTTTAGCTGGACTATCTACATAAATTATGGATTGTTATATTGAATTTTATTCAGAGATTAAAGCTCCAGCTTATCCAGTAACATTATCTCTACTAGTTAAAGATATTACTGAAATGGTAACTACTAGTTCTCCAGGTAGACACGGGTAATGTTTTACTACCCCTAGTGGTACCAAACAGATAAGATTCCACACCACTAAATAGATCTGGTCTGGCACCTCTGGCTGAAAAGTGGTTGGGAAAAGGTAAAAAAGTGACGGTCTAAGTTAAATGAAAAAATAGTTAGGAAATGGAACTACTGGGCATATTTGTGTTAGAAATTATTTTAAAAATACAAATCAGCACAATATCAAGACAAAAAAGTGTGGGGAGCTTACTACTATAATACAGAACTTAATTTTACATCACCCATAGGATATGGGGGGGGGGGGGGTCAGCATGGAAAAATATGAAGGTTTGCAGACAGGTAAGTCAATGAGTGTGACATACAATGTATGTCTACACTTGGCTGGCTGAATGAGTGGTGAACAGCTAGCCTACGAGTACGACTAAGGTGCAAAAGTCAGCAGTCTGGCTTGTGTCAGTGTTGTATTACCGTAGACTATTCAAATAGCCATACCATATGGATCAAGCATACAGCAGCTTTTACAACCTGAGTGTACACAGATGATGGCTGCTCTTTCTTTTATCCAAATTGTGGGCTATTTTGAGTCAGGTATCAGCTGTTGCCTGCCTTTTGGGCTTGACAGTACATTACACAACTGTCCCGACGCACGAGTAAGCACCCACTCTAGTAGCCCCTTTTCCGAGTAACCCCCCCTTCACTTCCCAAGGGCCAGGCACTATGACGAGCAAAGAGAAAGTTATTTTAAGTGCTGGATTACATAATGAAGCAAAGGAAATCAGACAATGTTGTTTATCCTATTCTGGCTGTTAAGTGAGCTCCATGAAATCTCCAGTAGATAGCAGAATATGCATATTTTGGACAACAATTCAATTCTTGTCGTTCATCAGAAAATATGAAATTATTCTCATGAATGATCAAAATCTATCAAGATGGTTGAAATAGACATGAAGTGCATGCGAGGTACCAAATCTGGGGTATTAAGGTCAATAACATTTTCTTTTTTCATACACAATCTTCCCCTCAGATATAAACTCCTATAATAAAATATGATCATCTCAGCATTCCAGCACATTTATATGGTTTAAATGCAGTTAGGGCATTAAGGACTGTCAATTCCTCAGAGCATGGAAAATATCTATCTGCCAAGTGCATAGAAGTGATGACATACCATCATGACGGTCACTCTGAAAAAAGTGCAGAAACCAGCATTCATTGCAGTGGCTTACAATTGGTTAGGGCAAGGTGTCTACATGCATGCATGCGGTCGTATGCATATGGAAGACATAGGAGAAATGATCAACAGCTTATTACAAAAAATAATTGCAAAGATTTTTGAGAAATCATCTAAATCATTGGGCCTATGGAAGAATTGTAAGCACATCTAACCTTGCCATGCAGATTAGATTTTTTTCCACAAGCAGATGGGAATTACAACACAGTTTTATAATTTCTGTATACGACCATATGCACATAATACAAAATATACCATCAGAATCCACTGCAATTTTGGAGTAAGCTTCATTTCAATGTTGTCTATTAACCATTATTAAAAGCAAAAGTGCTAAATTCAGAAATTTTGGAGTAAGCTTCTACATGTATATTTTAATGTTGTCCATGGAACCATTAATAAAAGCATTAAAAGCATTTGGATCTCTAATTTTAACTTGCAATTGAAAATTAAAAGTGTGGCTTTGTTGAGGTTTTAATATTTGTTCAAATTTAGATGATTTTATCTCCCTTATTTCTTAAAGGTGAACAAGAGATTCATTCCATATTTTCTGTGACATGTAGTAATTTCATATAGATGAGACACTCAATAGATTCCCCACCTTTTATTTGGTCACAGAAATAACTTAAAATGAAAACAAAAGGTGATTTGTATGATTATATTTCAGATCAAAACAGACATGTAGGGCTAAATTTCCTATTTGCTCCTATATGAAATTAGAAATTTCACAATTTCTGTACCAAAGAAACAGTTCTCAGATTAATTCTTTCAGATGGGGATATTTTTATAGAAAGCTTTACTCCAGTGCAAAAATCAGAATTTTCACATTTTTATGGACACCTGTTATTTTAAATCTCTTGTTGCACCTTTAATAAATGTAGGACTGTTGCTTATTTTCTTATACAATGAGTTTGTGGCAAAATTGTTGGCACTACAGGTATTTTGCAGTACTGCGACCAACATTTTCAACCCACCTGCAAAAGTGGCACTCACAACAAAGTATAAAAAAGAATTCTTACAAGAAAGAGGCAAAATTCTGTAAGGCTCCCCGACAGAACAGTGTGTAAACATTCGCTTCATTGGTTGCTAGGCGATGAGGGGATGCACTGCTCTGAATTGTGCATTGTACAAATGAAATTGCTAAGAATAAATGGAGCAATTACTTTGTTCGCACCATCACTGCACCATGGCGATGGCAATTTACCACAATGAAAGGCGACATTATGATTTATGTGGTAATTCAGTTTGTGGATATTTTTTTTGCCCACTTAATGTCATTGCCAAATACTGCTTGTGCATTGGTATTTTTCTGGAAAATTTAATAAAGCTGTACATGTGGTGTATTTTTAAAAAAGGTTTCTTTTCCCCATACTGAGTTCAAGTATAGTTACACTATTTTTTTTACTGAAATGTGGTAGGAATTTTGGAGTGGGACTTGAAGAGACACATTTGAAAAATAGTGCACCCTCTAGATTTTTTAAAATTTATTTACATTATTAATTAGCCCTCACCTGAAATTTTTAAGCCCAAATCAACACGCTTATGGGTAAAGAGAAAATTTTATAATTAATATCGCCGGCGACACTAATTCAGCAGACGGCGTGGAAATGGCGTGTAGGACAGGAAAACACACACCAGAGTTAATTCTCACCACATGCACCTTGTTTGACCGGTCTGTGACCTGTGTGGTTTTAATATCAATGAGTACGAGTCTATGATATTCCTGTAATAGACACATTCGTGGATTAAAGTTAAACTTAAAAGTTAGCCTACAAATTACCTGGATGTCTTTAGGATCATATTAATGTCCCTCTCTGCTTTTGGGTATGTTATTTTATGTGTAAAATATATCTCTATTCTTCCAATGACCTAGACTATTTTTGTGACTTTGACTTGGGTGCAGTCGCAAACATAAAAATCCACAATATCTCATATTTTACCTTCTGGTGGCAGGTTATCAGTTGGTGGCAGAAGGGAAAATAAAGTTGACCTACTTAATGTATGTGTTTTATCGTTAATTGTATTGCCTAAGAAAATTATTTTGCCATATAGAAACACATTTTGCTGTAGAAAAAAATAGTTACCCTATTTTGACGTATAAATTAAGGTAAATACATAGCAATATATGACAATATTTTATCCTATAGAAAAACATTTTGCCATACAAAAATATTTAGAAGAATATTTTGCCACCAAAATATGTAAAATGTTTTGCCATAAAGCATTAATATCCTAGGCGACGAAAATAAAAAACCCTGTTTTCAGTTTTTGCAGATTTTTTTTTTTTAGTTTTTCCAAAATCATGTAAAATCAGCCTGTTTTTAGCCCAAATTTATCAATTTTGGCAATTTTTTTTTAGAAAATTTGTAAAAAATTTTTTCTTGATTTTTCAGATTTTGGGGCTATTAGGCAATTTTGAGCTCCAGAAAAGGAAAAAAAAAAAAAATTTCGCCGATCCGACAGACCCTTTCTCGAAGGGTTCGCTCGCCCGTAAAACAGGAGTTTTTTTTTTCGTCGCCTCTATTGAAAAATATTTTTCCTATAGAAACACATTTGTGCAAACATGGCATAGAGATTCAAAGGATACTCTACTAGCCGTTCTAGAATTGCTACCCCCCCCCCCCCCAACAGGGTGCATTATACTGAAAGGTGGGACTACACTTGGACAGGGATGTAAATTTTCAGGAAATTTAATGATTCAGGAAATGGATTACTCAAAATGTCCACGTTTACGTGCCCAAATTTATGCACTTTTTCAGGATTCATCCCTCTTTCAGGATTTGTTAGTTGCCTTCACAATCCCGATTGACGCTCAGTATGGTTAAAACTCAAATTGGTTTGAATAATTGTTGTGCTGTTTTGAAAATGAAAATGGCTGGGAAAATAATCTGATTTAAAAGTTTGTAAAACATTTGAAATGGGAGAATTACATTCCAGCCAATCTTCCGTTAAAGAGACACAAGAACAGTCTAAAATATAAAACCTTATGAAGATATGAACTTTTGTGTGAATTTGAAACTGTGGGAATTTGAAACCTTTATGAGATTTGAAACTTTCATTCAAAATTTGAGACGTTTTGTATTCGGCCTTGTCAGCATTTGATACCATTTTGGCAAATTGGTTAAATCTCACAAATGTTCAAAAGCTTATAACGGTTTCTAAAACCTTCTTAAAGGTTTCAAATTGCATAAAGGCTTCAATTCTCCAAAGGTTTGAATCCAACATTAAGTTTCAAACTTGAAACCTTTTCAATATTTGAGACCCCTTCTGGTATTTGAGACTTTCTTCTGCATTTGGACCTTTGCCTTGATTTGGCCACCCAAAATTGTACAATAGCCACCATACAAGTGGAGTCAGGGCATTCATTAAGCACCAGAACACTCTGCCAGTCACCCCAATGAAATTCGTACATTAGGGAGGTGTTTTCAGGATGATCCTTCCGTAAAAACATGGTAAAATTCTAAATTTAGAGTCTTATTTCAGGATTTTCAGTAACTTGGTACCCTTAGATGCCGATATAGAATTAATTTGTGAGTATTGTGCAGAGGCCAACTTAGATATAATAAATTGCACACTATGAAAGGATAACCTTTGGTTTTAAGGAGAGTCAAGATTGGCAGACTTCTTAAAGATGTGACGAATGGAATGACTTGTGAAAACATCAAGCCGCACCTTTGAAAAAACACAATATTCAAACCATCATATAAGCCTCACTGCTGTATAAGCCACATTTTTCTTAGTGACCTTAGATGCCATTACCCTAAGTGCTTGGCACTATTCATGGCTTAATATAGCTTTGGGACTTCTCTTTATTTGGGATAATTTCAGTAATATAGTGGATGTCAAAAAACTAGAATAACTTTGCAGTGACCCCACAAACAGATATTTTAAAACACCCATTCGAGGGTATTTTATGACTAAATGTGACCAGATAAATACCTTCAAATGTGGTCAAATAAATACATTCAAAAGGCCAATTCATGATTTATTTCAGCTATAATTTTGCAAGGTAATTATGGTAATCTTAATCGTACAAAGACATATTAAGGGAATGTGCATAATAAACCATTGTCTAAGCCTCTAGCCAACTTAGAAGTCTAAAAGTCAGTTATTCCAGAAAAAAATGCATGGTAATACCATGTACATAAGTCATTCCTATTAAAAAATACTTGCATTACATTCCCGTATATTAAAGATGCAACAAGATTTTTTTTGTTTTAGGTTAGATAAGCCATTGTTATAAGTGCGTATTGTAAGAAATCAGTCCTACCTTGGAATAGGCACTGGTCTGGGTTGTATTCTGGCTGTGGTGGGCATACTTGGGTTGCAGCTTGGGACTTATACTATCCCCTGTAATTACACTAGAGTCATAACCAAGCAAACCTTGGATTGGTTAGAACAAAAGGAACAAAACAATTTTGAGACACAAAATTTAAAAATTCAACATGGACACAATCAATATCTAACTTATAGAAGGCATAATTTCAAAATGATTATAGACTTGTAATATGTAGAAATACAAAAAAATATACTCCAGATACCTTGAAAAAGCTGTGTTGGCCAAAAAAAAATTAGTATAGCAGATGGGATGATATTGCTAATTTTCAGAATCTACAACAAGCATAATGCTATTAATTAATAAAGGCAGAAACAGATTTCAGATATGTGTGTGTGATAAATGTTAACTAAAATTAAAATATAGTCACCAAACTGATTAATTCAAAAGTTTGAGGTGATCAGATATTAAGTTGATGAGCAAACCTTGTGTAGGTAGCAGTACCTTAGGATTCTTTGTAAAATGAAAATTCTGGATCCAGAAATTTATTACAAAGTTGTAATTTTCAATATGAATGATGCAGTTGAGCTTAGCAATTCACAAAGTGAATTGAATTGTGGACAAACATCATGTATTTGAGCAGAAACAAATTGGTTAGAAAATTCAGGACGCCCGACTCAGAAATCTTTAAGTTGCCATTATGTTGACTTCAAATAGGACTTGAAAATTTAATAACTTCATTTCTTTTTGCAATTAAAATTCACAAGAACACCTTCGTCAAAATGGCAAGCAATGCTGTGATTGAATTACGTAAAATCATTGTTTGCTTAAAATAGCAAAGCGTGCAGATTGGAGGACATTCAGTCGGAATACAATCAAAAATAGCTCACGCCAGTATGTGCAGCATGATTGCCCTTGGCCTTATGAGAACACAAAATAATTCTTTATCTGATAATCCGTTTGGATATATATATGAGCGAAATTATAATGGTCTCTTGTTGAGGGACAGACTGAGGAAATCAGGGGGTGAAATATGGAATTTTGCTTTTAAAAGTTGTTTTTTGCATGCCTGCCTGCTCATGCTTCTGTAGCTAATATTCAAACAGAAACCTTATCTAGTGCTTTCATAAAATGCATCCTAAATAGCGCAGAATACTTAGTTAAGCATGAGATGAGAAAAGCCACCAATATGTTATGTGAAATTGAGGGGAATGTGTGGACGTAAATTGGTAAATGTTTGATCCTGGTAATCGCTCCTTTTCAACTTAGTCCTATATATAGTGTATAATCTTTGATTGAAATGTGACTTGCCAGAAAGCAAGAATTATTTCGTGGCCAGTCTCCACAAGAAGTCTCTCTGAGGAGCAAAAATTTCCCTAAATTTACACACTTGAGTGGTAGATATACCTACATGAACATTTCAGAGGTATTAAGGACAAAAAAAAGTGAAAGACTACACTAAATTCGTTTTTAACTTAATGTCATTGTAATCAGCCCTATAGGGAAGCATTTTCTGTCATAACAGAAAATCACTTACTATGATGGCATTTTTCATCTTATGCACTGTGATTTACTCTTAAATATGCGGAAAACCTGTTTCAACACCTCACAACAGGCGAAAAAATGAAAAGCGGTTGTACCGATTCAAAAAATGGCAGTCCATAAAACCGACTTTATGGACGCGCACCAAATTCTCCCGCCGAAAATGGAAAAAAAAAGAAACACTCCCAAAGACTTTGCCCCAAAATTGTCTCTAGATGGAGAATATTCAATACATTTCCATGTTAAAATAAAAATGAAAAAAGTAAGAATTAAGGGGCAAAACAAGTTGTGATTAGGCGCCACCCTTAATGCTTATTAAAGATAATTGGCATAAAAATGCCATGGCCGATTTTTCCACCCAAAATATGCGGAAACTGAATTTAGGCAATTACATACAATTTGAGGCAAAAACAATTTAGTACTTAACCTTAAGATTCACAGGGTAAATGAGAAAAACAATAGCTTTCTTCAGATACCAAAATTTTGACCACTCCAGCAAAATCTTGGGTTCCGGGGACAAGACTGTTGGCGATCGGATATGATGGCCCTTTAATAAAGAAATTGCACACCAATTTGTACTAAATGACATACAAATTTTGTACTAATGGCAAGTTCTCTCTGCCTTTTGTTTGGTTCTTTGTTGTTAGCTTAAAAGTTTTTCCAAATTTGTTTATAGAATGTCTTACAACCTTTCGCTTTATTATTTTACATTTACCTACAACAAACGGTCGAAATTGCATAGCAAGCTTGCTATTTTTACCAATACATTTCCAGTTACATTTCTTGAAACTCTAATTAGTGTGTGTTAAAATTGTAAGCTGTATGAAATTGATAAAATGACATAATTTAACAAGTCATTCAGAAAATACATGCCTTTATTTTTCCAATGTCCGTAATTGACAGATTTATTTCCAATTTTAATTTTATCATTCCACCATAAGTAATTCCTTGCAATTAAAAGTCACAATTATAATTTGAAGTAAACATAGCCCAAGCATTCCAAATTGCCAAAATTAATTTTAACATTACAATCGACAGACATTCTTTACCAAATTAATATAAATCACATTTAATCAGAGCTGTTAAATTATGGAACAGTTTTACCCATTTCTGTTCACCACTTTTAACTCTCTTTAACCAAGACACTTTTAAAGCATTCAAATGGTACTCAGCATGGGCCGATTTAACACCACCAAATTCATAATCTTGAATTAATGCATCTGACTACATTTTATTTTGTCTTGTTAAACTACATGTACTGGGGGTAAGCTTATTTATATGATTAAGGATGTGATACTGAAAATACTGCAACTTTGTATCGCTTGTTCCTTTAAAAGTTAAAGCAGAAATATAATGCCATTCATTGCAAATCACTATAATGGCCAGTTCTCTCTGCCATTTTGTTTAGCTCTTATGTCAAAAAAATCTGAGAGATGGTGACCTATTTACTTTCTGTGAAAGTAAAAGGAAAACTCTTGCTCACTTGTTTTTTTTCAAAGCGGCTTTGTGATGCAATTTTGGGAAAGTTACAAAAATGTTGGAAACAAAAATTATCAGCACGCATGATAATCTGTGGTTTGAAAGGTGACAATAAATGCTCTATAATGTAATATATATAATTTTACTTGTAAATTTCATGAAGAGCAAGATCTCAAAATCAAAACCAAATATTTATCTTTTCCTAATTGAACTAGAAAATTATATTCAGATATAAAAATATATTGCCACTTGTGCAATGAAACAACATCTTCTTGAGAAGGTTTGGGGATACCGGAAGCAGGTTTGTTCTTATACTCTTTGGTTCTCTGCATTGGTTCTTAACCTCAAATTTAAGAGTAACAGTTTCTAACAAATCATTTTTTTGCATATACAAAATGCTTGTCCACATGCCAGTTGTGAAACAGCCAAGCTGAAATCGATGTCCTTCATATTGGAAATCACAACTTTGTAATAAAATTCTGGATTCTGAATTTTAATAAGCACAGGACCGCTATTAGTACTTATTATACTCCTTCAACGTTTGTTCATATCCAAAATGAAAAATTTGTCTACAAGAAACACTCACAACGTTTTACTTTATGACTTTTTTTATAGTGACTCTGACTGTCGTCAATTAATGTTAACTATTTTCAATTAATACACAGACATTGTATATTTCGAAATCTCCGAGTCATCCTTTAACTCCAGCACACTTAAAAATATTAATGATTATAATGTGTGGTTTTTTTCATGTTAGGGCAATGGTAGCTGACATCAGAAGACTAAAGAATCAACCCATCACTGACGATATCGTTGAAGAGGAGGCCATTGCCAGTGCCAAGTATGTTGAGTGTAATTTTATGAGTTTCAGTAAAGAATTTAAAATACCTTTTTTATCCATTTTGTTTGTCTCGTGGGAATATAACAATGAGTATTGTCATAGCTTTGACGTCAATGTACTGCATGGTCAGTATCTTGCAGTGCCAATATTTCATATTGTAATATTCAGAGAGGCCAAAGTGGACAGGAAAATTTGGCAAGAAAGATTGTAATAATGATTACATATATAAAAAGGTCAGTGACTCCAAGTGCATAATTGCATTTTTTTATAGAAATGATTATATTTACCAAGCTGTGCATCATAAAGTGAAATATTTTCATAAATAGACATTGAGTCCCTAAAATGTAATACGTTGTATTTGTGAATATAACATGACAACAATGAAGCACTTTATCTATATGTTATAAAAATGTTTTCCTCGGTTAAAAAATGGAATAAAGCCTAGCCACCTGGCAGACATTTGTAACAAATCTTGAGTACAAAAAGTTTGAGTGATTAAATATGTAGACAGCCTGATAATGACAGGGACCCTAAAATGTGATTCTTAAGTACTGCAAACGGTGCTTTAAAGAGGGGTCAAGACAAAGATTATACAGGGGTCAAATATTTAAATTGATCCAATCATGTTGAAAAGTATACCATGTTGTCTAACCATAAGGATTAAAAAAGGTATAGTTTTGTACTTTCTGCTATCTAAAGTTTTGAAATTATAGGATAAAAACAGAAAAATCAATAAGATGGTCATTTTCAGTTGTACAGGGTTCAAATTTTAAGGTTACTCCAATTTGGATAAAAAATTGTGCAAATTGTGGTTACGACCTCATTAGGATTTTAAAATATATAAGGGATATTTTTCCTTGGACTGTCTTAAGTGCATAGTTACCATTGTATGGGGCCCCAAAGGTCAGCGTCCATTGCATTTAATGGAGCTTGACCTTGTTTCCCCATACATGTGTTACAAATGTCTGCTAGCTCACATGCTATTTGAGGGTGGGGTGTTTGTTGGGTTGGGGAGGTGGGGTATGAATTGGGAAGGGGGAGGTGAGTGGGAAGTACACCAATTCTGAACTTAAACACTTGAGATTTCATTTTGTGTAAATGCAGACGGAAGCCATGGGTTGTGCGATCACTCTTGCGAATCCGACATTCCGACCAAAATCAACAAACATTGGGTGGTGTCGAATTTGTGTGTAATCATTTTGATTTGGATACTTGTTTGTTATCTTTGGTCAAAAGGGTTTTTGGAACAGCGCCAAAGGCCGAGCCTCAGCACTGATGGATGTCTTGAATGCTGTTGGCCAACCAAGTTAGAGTTACCTCATCACTATTGAGGTTAGCCAGCCAAGTGGTCACAGCTGCCGACTTAGAAATTGGGAGGGTTTTGAGTAGCTCCAGGGAATGGGAAAAAGAGATCAATGCACGGGGATCAGGGACTTTTTCGGACCAAAATGTTCGCTTTCCTGTCGTTTAATCATTTTTTTTGTCTTTAGTTTCAATTTGTGTATTTTTAACTTTATTTGATTTAATTTATAATGTGTGCCCCCCTATTTTTGGATAAAAGGTCTGTTCCATACTCCCAATTCCTGGCACAGTTATTGATTGGCTCCTAATTACAATCCTCTTAGAATGAAATGGAATAGAGGGGTCTCCACCTTTCGGATTAGTGGCCATCTTGCCTGGGATGCAAAGGCCATTCCAAAGTTCTGGAGACTTTCTAAATCTGAAAGAACGACATGCCTGTTGGATATTTATGCTAAAAGTATGGGTCACATTTTGAATAGTACAAGTACTTTGAGGTCGGGTATTAACATGGCCGGAAAATTCGACGCTAACCCGCGAACCGGTTCGCCTGAAGGCTCCCCCAAAATTACACTTGCGAGAACCAAAACGGTTCGCGCAAAATGTGTGCCAATCAAATATCAAACATAAAATAGGCACCGGAGTTTGCGGCTATTTAAACGGCAAAAGCGCGGCCGGTATTTTGAAGCGCGAAAATGCAACGATTTTTAAAGTCAAAAATCCGCGAAAATGCGTTTCGTAATGTTTGCCCTTCTAGTCAACCTGGAACACGAAAAAAGTTTTTGCAAAAACATTACGCAAACTTCCAAAGTTGGACCATCCTATTTCTTACTTTTTCTCGGCTTGAAAATGTCGATAAGCCATCATTATCACCTTGTCTTTTTCCCTTCTTATTCTGAATAAAATATTGGATCAGATGTAAAGATGGCACTGCCGCGGGCTGAGGCCTTTGCATACATCAGTACATAACCGAGAATAATTACTTTCGCACGTGGAATCCCATTGGGCATGGGGAATCCCCGGCCCCGGATGACGTGCAACGGTGTTCCACTCTTGCCCCTGAATAAGTGTCCAGTGTATGAAGTTGTTATTCATCTCTTCCGCATTCAACTACGGTACCGAATTCCGAATTTTGTTTAATTCCGAGAGATTAACCATGAATAAACCAATTATGAACACAGACCCGATACCGCTCGTTGAAAGCTTTGATAGCATGCGTAAATATTATTGTTTAATGCACCGCAGCGCAACGCATATCATGACGCTTCAATGAAAATAGGCGTGTTCCAACGAATCACGTTGAGGTAGGGTTCTACACTAGGATTTATAAATCAATGGACTATTTTTTGCACTTATTGCAGCTTGGGGAGTCACAATTTCGCCGACGTTTGCATAATATGATTTACTAATCAGTTGTGTTTAATTTATTGGCAATTAACATTAAAAAAGGTGTTTTTTTATACCAAATCGGGAAATTCGCGATGGACCAACAAAATCGTGATAGACCCCAAATTCGCGATTTTTTTGCGCGAACCCTAGTGCCTAGATAAAAACATTACAAAGACCCTTCATTTTCAGTGTAAGTAATGTAATTTCCAGCAATTTTCTGTAGGCAACAATATGCCTATTTTAGAAAAAAGATATATTATCCATTTGATAGGTATATACGATAAATATTCAATGAAATTTTTGAAAAATTGAAAAGTATTAAAAAAATACTATCCAGGGGTATCGCGGAATGAGTTTCGTTGTGTTATTTAAGACTAGTCAAGCCCATTTCTTTATTTCAATATAACTTGAGGAATGGTTTTTGTTAGGTTCTCGCAAACTCCTTCTATGAGACCTAAAAGCGGAGACCTTGAAGGTTCTAAAGGTTCTCGCAAAGGTCCTGTTGCGAGAACCTGAATAGGTTCTCGCAGACTCCGACAATTCAGGCTGATAAATTGATATGAAGGCAATACTAAGGGAAATAAAACCTTTGGTTATAGGGATGCATGAGTGAGGCGGGGAAGACCTATATTCAGGGACAGACTTGTGAGAGACCTTAACCAATATGCAGACCATGCATTGGGTGTGAGATGGGAGTTCAGCTAACCTTGCTCATCTGACACTTTCTTATGACACACTTAGGAATTTAGAAACATAAACAGAATAAACATGCTTTATTCCAGTGAAGGGTGTTCCAAATAATTTGTTTGTGTCAGAAAAAAAGTGTTAGATGGGTCGGTTATGGAACTCCAGTGTGAGATCCATTGCAGGGATACAATATATGTAGGCTTACCTGTTGTTAATTCAATAAAAGTTTCGATTGACAGTTGGCTTATACGATTGGTATTGGGGAAAGGAAAATTTACTCCCAGTTACCAGAAAAAAATGGGCATTTTTTGGGTTAGACTGTGACAAATCTCTTCTCGAGAATATCTCGGAAGCTATACTTGACATCAAGCAATCAAACACTGACAACTTCACAAGTTAAAATTGTATCAAGTGAACATTTATTCACATCTCAGCCAATCTTAGCTTTATCCTTGGTCAGTGCAATCTCCCGGCCTCAAAATTAATTTTTCATAGGGCTAAATTCAAGGATAGACAAGAGGTCACTCTAAAATTATATATTATATACTATTGCCTTAGAAAGCTGATAGAATTCTCAAGAAAGCATTAAAGGCTGAAAAAGATTCGAAATATTTTTTTTGTGCTTTAATTAGGCAATCTATATAGAACTAAAGATCGTCACTTAAAATGCCTCATTCAAATTAGCGAGAATCGGATTTCTCGTTTCCACGCAGTAGCAATTATGCCCACAGTTATAACAGTACCATAGATACAGGATATAACAAAATTTACGGATACGGAATTTTATTAACAAAGTTGTGATTTTTCAATATGAAGACCTTCGATTTGAGTTTAGTTATTTAACACAGTGACTATTATACACGAATCCGACAGGGAAGCCTCGAAAGGGCAACCCTCTACGTCGCCGCCATTACTGGGGGGATCCTGGCCACCAAAAACAATACACACACGCGCATATTGCATTTTACGAGCTTAACAACGAAATAAGAATTTACACCCTACCTTATTCGCAATTTAACAATTTTCACTGTTATTTCCATGGATTTATGGAAGGATGATGTCAGGATGGCCTAAACTGGAATTCGAGGTTATCTCGCCCACTTTGCATGACTGAGAAATTGGACGATTATGGTAGGAATACTGTTAAAATTGGTAATAACAGCGGCGTGAGAAAAATCATTTTTCGTAAAATTCAAACATCCGACAAAAATAAAAGTAACAAAGAATGGTGTAATCCGTGTACGTGAAAAAATTGAATAGGTCCCAAACGATCGTATGCTGAAAAACGTGACCCAATCTTCGATGCGGGTTGTGATGTTTTAGAAGGACGCTTCCGTGCCATGTATCGATTCGAGATCTGAACAAATTAGTCTCGTTTGTGCATTGAATGTACGCATGGACTATCAGTACACGTGGAAAATGCCCGGCGAGGTACAATGTGGTATTTAGACTAAATGGATTACGATGATTGTTTTGTTTTTACTGGACAGGTATGATGTAGTGATGTTCGTGTACGTGTCATGTGAACAAATTTAAACAAGTTTTTAATTTTTGTGAAAACAACAATCGTATTAAAAGCAAACTAATGAAATAATAAAAAATAAAAGAGTTCATTCCAATTCATTAGAAGCTTGGCAGATTCGGTGGTTTTTCCATTTGAGAACCATGCATCTGTTACGGCTGCAGTTCATGTGCAATGTGTGTCATTGGCTAGTGAATTTCACACACGCATTCGTTTTTCCATTTTTTGTAACTTTTATCGCTATTTGTGCGCAAGAACTTTACATTTTTTTTCCTGAGCCGCCCATGATGAATATACAAATGGATAACAGTGAAATAGTGTATGATTTTTGCCGTCAGAACTGATCAAACTGATCGCTCTTTGTGGTGATAAAACGTACAACGTAAACGCGGTGTATAACGAGAACTTCAAAAGATTCCCCCCAGTCATGGCGGATGGTGACGCGCCTCCCACGCGTAGGGGCGACCATAGTCGCCGTCGGATTCGTGTATATGGACAAGCATATGCAAAACTTATTTGTTTAAAAATTGAGTGTGCCCTCATCAGGAAATCCTGAGCGGCCTTTAAGCATTATGTCATTACTACATTATAAGACTTGACGGTGATAGTGTCCTATACATCTACATGTATAATCATGCAATGAGAACTTCTCACGATTACATCCACCCTAGTAATAGTTTATTGGTTAAATCATCCCTGTAATAGAATCTTCTCTATACTTTTTGAACTTTTTAACTACTTAGTTCGTCAGGTAGCCGGGGATGAAATATCACTGACATTTGACACATATGTGGATGCCTCTAAATCCTGTTGCACCTTTTAAGTTATTCACAAACTTTCTTTAAATAATTCCAAGGAAGACGGTTTTTCACTCGAGGTATAACAAATATTTCTTTGTAAATTTTCCAGCATTCACTAATAATGGCCCAAGTATCTACTGAATCAGGTGAAGATACGCTGTCCAGCCAAGACATTCCACAAAAGGAAGACGACATCCCACCTTTCACAAGACATTGCAATTCACACTAATGTCCAATGATGGAGACCTGGATGTGCGTACATGTGGTATGAAATCATTTTGATTTACAAAAGTTTTGTTTGTTGTGTGAGGACGGTGCTGTGACAGCTAGAGTGGAGGTATGGGTGGGTGAAATTTAGGGAATGTGAGAGAGTTGTTGCAAGGGAAGATAACTTGAGATGAAAGGCATGGTGTATAAGAGTTGTCTGAGATCAGTGATGCTGTATGGGAGTGAGATATGGTTTGTTTGAGCGGAAATGAGTCTTGGGATTCGGGAGGACATGCAGAGAGCAATGATGAGAGCGATGTGTGGTGTGAAGTAATGGATCGGATGAGGACTGAGGAGATGCAGGTGTGTGTGGGTTTGGAGGAGGCGATGGACTGTTTGGCGAAGGCGAATATAATGTTACGTTGGTATGGGCACGTAATGAGGAAGGATGACGGGCTTGTACGACGGGCTTTGGCTTGAGGTGGGAGGTTTGAGGAGGAGAGGCGTCCAAAGAAGATGGAAGAAGCAATGGAGGAGGAGGAGTGGAGGGTTGGTTTTTGAGAGGATGGAGGATTGCCTTTGAAGTGGAAGGAAGGGGCGGGAGGAAGGGCGGTTGCGGCGAATGTGAGGTGAATCAGGTCAACCTCGTTCACAGAGACAAAACGGATTAAAACTTGGGATTACTACTACTACTACTAAAAGTGTCATAAACAAATTATTTTGTTCAAATTCAAAAGCCAAATTGGGGCGGAAAAAGACAGCTCAAGTAGTTGAGTAGAAATAAGTACAGCCTATGTTTTAGTGGGACAGTCATCCCTCATTTGAAAAAAGAAGTCTTTCATCATTACAATTATGTTAAAGCAGGGTTAAAAGCTGTTTGTATAATTGAATAACAAAACATTAGGAAGTTATTATGCGAAGAGCCCTGGTAAAGACTAATGCTATATCACAAAAACAGGACTGAAATATCTGCTTTCTATATTTCAGTTTATTAATGTTTTTCAACTGGTGATTTTCTTTAAAGATGCATGGAAAAAGTGGAATTTGGGAAGCTCTTCCCAGGAAAGTTGGCTAATTGGAGGGAATTAATTCCTTAAAAAAAATAAGGAAATGAATAAATAAATCAAGGGAAATTTTGAAATCTTGGATGAGAAGGTAATCAATTTGAAGGAAATTTAGATTGATCCCCGGGAAATTTTGCCTTTTTTCCAGCCCTGATTTAAAGAAAAGTATCCAGTGGGCAAGATGTTTGGGCCCACTATATAACGAGTTATGACCAGAGACACCTCCCTGTTTAAGAATTTGGGGATTTTAGCCCAATATGCTCCATTACCAATAGTTTTGCTCAGTATAGATGAGTTGACATGTGATGTCAACGCCGGGCAAAAAACAAAGTAGTGCCCGGCAGTATGCGTGAGCACCTGCAGGGCTTGTGCTTTTAAAATTCGTGCTCAATCAGGCGTGATAAGGCTATTGAATGCTGTAAATGTATGGGCATACTCTTCACACCTCTGACATATCAGTAGATCAGGTGCTAACTTGTGTTTGTAAACATTGATGTCACCTCATCTATAAAGAGGGTTCCTACCTCTTATAGTGTGTTTCCATTGACACCGATTTTCTGGTATATACCAGTAAAGGGATTAAATTGGCTCAATAGAATCTGTTACCAACATTTCAGGGTTTTTTGGCCTGCAACATCTTTAGCTTTTTTTCTAAAATAATAAAAGGAGAAAACACTATCTGTAAAGTTTGCGCCAATATTTCAATTTGTTTTGATGTAAGAGCTAAAAACTTGATTTCGTACCCCCATAGAGTACGCTCTAAAATTAATATTGGTCTACTAAAATGGGGCATGCTTTTTGCTCATAACTTCCAAACCAAACATCCTTTAGCCTAAGATTTCATAGGGTAGATGAGAAAAAGAGTAGAACCTCTTCCGGTAAAATCTGAGGTTCTGGGGGACGAGGCTATTAGCAATGGGGCATGGCCCTTGAAAGTCCCTGCCTCATCCTGTAATCTGATAAGTATATTATAAGCTAATCCAGGGGTTCTCAATAGGCGGCCCTTGGGCCAAATCCGGCCCGCCAACGATTGATTTTTGGCCCTCGACTTGCTCTAAAATATAAAGCGAAACATAAGAATTTTAGGTGTATTTGGCCCTCAAGTAGGGAACTTTCAAATGTGTTCAGCATTCTCTGGCCCTCCATCTAATATAATTGAGAACCCCTGAGCTAATCAAATTAATCAATCCTGTTTAAATTTCAACTCTTGTTTCTCTTTTTCAATGGAAGCAATAACAAGTAACGACAGCGAATCCGACCGAGATGCGGCTGCCATATTTAAATCTCCCGAAATAAGAGCTCTTGATGATAAGTCCTCACGGGACAAGTATGAGCTGGCAACGCATACAGTGAAAGTGAAGAGGAGTGGAATGTTGGCAGATGTCAGGACACTCTGGGATCTACAAGGTTTGTAGAAAATAATTTTTTGGCCCACCACAACATGTTGTTGAGGGCCTATGTGATCATGCAGAGGATACCTTGATGAGTATCTACATGGGCAGATGAAATTCATTAATCCACTCCACTGACTAACCTGAATACTGAACTTCTGATGTGGCATAGTGATGGAACATGATGAGGTCATGTTCACAGCACATCAAATTTTTGTAATGCTAAAGATGCTCAATGACAACAAAAATACTAATTTCCAAGTTTAATATTTTTGTGTCATCTGCAAGAATTGCAGAAGGCACATAGGGATTACTCTGGTGTATGTCTGTGTTTTTTTTGTGGTGTGGGGTGTCTGTGGTTCGAAATGTTAACCCTTAATATATTGCATGCCGTATGAGTTCCGTAAGGGCTACGATGATGTAACTTGGTGGAAAGGAGGGGGCGGGATGGGGTGACATGTTCGTGACTTTGTGTGACCTTGGTGACCTCATGCGACCTTGCCCCATTCACAAAAACCGTTGACGGCAGACAGCAGATGACACTCGCGGTCCGGGGACCGCTGTGTATTTTTTTGCATTTAATGACCATTTTAAACCTCAACACTTGCTCAAGGCCATGCAGCAGGTCATCACACAATTCTGAGAAAAATAATTGCTGTGAAATCAAACTTGTTCTGCAGCAAATGTTGGGTTCATACCATATATCAGCAGATTGCAACCGACGCTAGCCTTTTGGCACAATCATGCTTTTCACACAATGCAGATGTTTGTACATTTGGGTAGACGTTTCAATAGAAGTCCATTGATGCAATGAGGTATTGCCATGCATTCCTTCAGGCGCTACTGCACAACGTAATAAGCGCATGACTGATACAATTGTTAATTCCGCATTTGCAGCAAAAAAATTCGAGGACTTTAATGAACGTTACCTAAATTTGACAGGCCACAGTTGTGTTTGAAAGGCTTAGGGTCCAAACGTCTGCCGATGACTTAATCCCCAACATTGAGAGCTCTTGCGTATCATTGAATCCAGGACCTTATGGTACATATTATATCTTTTCCCATACTTACCGATGCACACATCGACATTGAAAAAAACCATGTGCACATGCTTTATAATATATTCACTTGGGTCGCAAGTTTATGTGTAATAAGTGTCATCTAGAAACCCAAAGTCTACTGTTCAATTGGAGCTGAGTGCATATAGCGTTTTTCAACTTTATTGAAGCCCATCAACATAGGGAAAGTTAACATTATACACTCCAATCCTGCAGAGTATTCTATGAGTAGCTGTATCTAACACAACGTAGATCTATTTTTGAATGTTCTATCGTCAGGAACTGCTGCATTTTCTGCTAGTGTATGTGGTTTCTGGATGGAGATAAACAAGAATGCAAGGGTTCATCAGTAGACTCTCATGTCAACCCCAGGTAAATGTTCATATACTTTGCATTCTTTTTTTTCTTTTCTAAATGCGTAAGAACTGATGGTAATAATAATGCAAGCTGAGATCCACGTTAAGGCCTACTCCTCAATCTTTGTGGGAACATTCCCTTCCAATAACCCGGGCCTGAACAAGAATACACTGCCCTTGACATAGTGAAACTATTATTTTCAGTCGGTGTCATGAATAGATATCCCACCATCACCTGGAATATTTCTATTACTCTCTGAAAAATCAATGTACCGTACGCAACAAATGATGTCCCATCCACCAAAACCCAAATATTGAATGCTTTCTGGTCCCTACTTGTAGACTTGATACAAACCACATCAATTCTATTTGCATTTCCTGGGACCTTTAAGATATTTTAAGATACATTTGTAATCTGAACATTGCACAAGAAGAACCATGATTAATACACAGAAAAATAGAGAGAGAGAGAGCAAGAGTTTGTGATTGGGGGGGGGTGACAAATCAAAATTCTCTGATTTTTCTCTTATATGGTTGTAATTTATCAAATATACAGGGATATATTAATAGGTATAACAAGAACAGTTTTTAAGAAAGCAGTACATTTCCTTTTTCCTCATGCCACTACAAAACTTTCCTTTAGCGTTCGCACCCGAACGAGATGTTGACAGGTCTACGCTACTTTGAGCGAGCTCTGAAAAGTACTAGTGGCACACATACCAAAGAGGCCTTCAGCTGGGGCAGTGTAGACATGCACTCATTAGCCAAATGTTTGTTGGCATTATGTCGGGAGGCAAAACAAGTACTGGCAGAGGAACCAAGGCTCATCAGATTAAGTGCTCCGTCCTATATTTTAGGTATGAAGTGATTTCTTTTAACCTCGTGTTGGCCTGATTTTAAATGCAATTAAAGTAGATTTTATCACTTAAGCATCGTTCTGTTCACATGTTCTAAAACATCAAAGTGGATAGTGAAATGCCAGAGAGAACAACATCTTTTTTATTCAATCTTTATTAAAGGTGCGTGTTCCGATCGTCTTTGGACTCCCCTGATTTACCCGGAAGTATCTATTTTGTTATTAGATGAAATTCTGTGTTTTTCTCATTGTCGTCCTGAAATTTGAACCTTCAAATACATTTCATTCTCCAGATATGAACAAAAAAAATGCTGTTTTAATGGTTCACCATCAATATTAGCACAGTATTTAATAGGGCTTTGCAATATGCTTTATTGCTTCTACCATCAAAACCGCAAACTTGTTTCCCACGGTACTTGATAGGGCATACGTGCAAGTGCTAGGCTCTCATATCAAGTAGAGAACACAATAGGCATAAATCGGAACAAGCACCTTTAAGCAATACAAAGTCTGTACAAACCTGATACCAGCAGGAAGGTATAAAAAAGAAATGTAAAGCTCTGAAAGAACATAAACCTTCTCTGATGAAGAAGTGTTATTGAAGGCACAAGTTAAATAAAGCCTGGCCTAGATCTTAAGATAGGACACTCCTGTTTGCTCTTGTCTTGTATTCTATTATGAGGGCTGTTTCAAAAATATTGTGATAGACATTTTTTTAGTCTGTGGTACATAACCTGATTGACAAATCTCTCCGTAGACACAATATACCTAGTCCAATTTGTGATTGCAGAACATCTTTATGCCAAGTTAAATGGGAGAGTCAAAAGAACTGGGCCTTTGTACCTTTAAGTTTAAATGGGGAGTCTCCAAGGTGACCCCTTAAGCCCAATTATATTTTTGATGTTTCAACCAGAAAATTCATGTTTATACTGAATTAATGAGTGGGGTTAGCATCTGAGTTGAACTTCACATTTGACAAGTCATTGATCCTGTTTATCATGCTTTTTTTTCAGGAGACCTTCATGGTAACTTTCGTGATTTAGTGTGCTT
Organism: Ophioderma brevispina; assembly: GCA_023653785.1. Lineage (NCBI taxonomy): Eukaryota > Metazoa > Echinodermata > Ophiuroidea > Amphilepidida > Ophiodermatidae > Ophioderma > Ophioderma brevispina. The sequence goes on along the minus strand of JAMKCH010020537.1, from coordinate 20,285 downwards.
TGAGAAGGCCCTGTGGAGGATGGGCCATTGCTAACTCCTTGCTCATTCTTATTCCTTGGAGATTATGTGGACAGAGGAGAACATGGGATTGAGGTATGAAAGAATATTTGAATACAGCATTGCTAGTTTTCAACATTTTCATTGATTTTTGAAAGGGATGCATTTTGAGAAGTCTGCCAGAAGAGTGCAACAAAAATCCCTTTTGTACCTTGGTGGCAGATTTTATAAATCTGTCAAAAAGTAAAATCCCCCCATGCACAGAAAGCAACAATTGTTTTAATTTGCTAGGCAAGTAGTACACACACATACTTTGATACACCAAATAAAGCTATAATGCTATGATCTAGATGATATGCACTCTCCTCTAACTCCTTAATCAATTTTGAATATGTCCTGAAGGCTATAGTCGGAGTAGAGTCAATTGCTGCAAACATTAATATATTATTATTTATCATACAGAGACTTATTAAGTGCATTTACCCTTGATCAATGCGCTGTACATACACACAAAATATACAGGGAAATAGAATAAAAATAAAATATATATTCAAAGAAACAATGATGATACCTAAAATACAAAAATATTGTGAATAGAAAGCCAGTACATATGTTTTGACAGAACAAACACAAATTAAATCACCATTCCAAAGAATACCCCATCGGCACATATGTCATGATGATTTTGTTAGTCTTCCGCCTCAACGAGGTCGGGAGACTTTTAAGTTAACTCTTGTCCGCCAGACGTCGGCCCGTGCAAAATTGGTTTCTGTGTTTCCAAAATTACCGTTTTTCCACACTATACTGACTATTCGGCTAATTGCGATGTACGGGCGAGCTCTCAAAATTCGGATAAATTGGGCTGTTTGGTGCGAATTTAAGTTCGCCTGAGCAATCAACTGTTTGAACTTTGGTTCGATTTACTGGCAACACTGGCATATTCGAGATTCTGGCCCAATATTATGGTCCAGGACCTTAAGCAGTTATTCACTATTTCTTCTACTTCAATCGCCAACTCCAGGACCTTAAGCAGTTATTCACTATTTCTTCTACTTCAATCGCCAACTCTGATGTTTTCATTGCAATCTTTAACTCGAAGATAAAATAATAATGAAGTAAAATTTTACGCCTGGAGTGAGGATTGAGCCTACGATTTACGGATTACAAGACGAGCGCCCACAGACGCATGACACGCAATCCGAGCCGGCAGAACATCGCTCTTTTGTAATACTTAATAAACACGTTAACGGAATAAAGCGCACACATAATCATGAATAGCGCCGCTATGGGACGAGTTGAAAATATCTGGTCCAGGACCAAATTTTCGGGCCAAAAACTCATATTAGCCATTTGTGTGAGTGTGATGCGAGAGATCGGTCATACTAAAACATGATTGCTCGCGGACTCTTGGGCGAATTTTTTCTCTATACCGCAAGTAACTATACTGTTGAAATGTCTGCAAAATAACGATTTACAGTATCGGATTTTGCTGAGAGTTGGAGTTTGTGGACCCATAATCGTTTAGGATACTCCTGGTTTTGTGTTGAGTTTTTGAAGTACGGATTTGAGGTATTGATTTTGCTGCATAATGAAGTTGAATGTTGCATTTTTAGTGTGCACCATTGCCACTGTGTAGCGGTACCTGTGTATAGGCAAGTGACCGCGGTTCTGCACGACCTGCCCCGAGCTCGGCCGGCCATATGACATGCATGTCTATATAGGGGAAAGGACACGTAAGTCTGACTTGAGGCGTGCAAAGAAAACGGTGTTCCGCAATACAACAATCCCACACTGCATTCTCTGATTTTGAAGCTTCATTTTGATGTGAAATATTTGAGTTTTGTGGCGAAAGTATACAAAAGCTTTCCATCCAGTGAGCCACGTCGAGCATGGCTGACCTTGCTCTAGTCTAGGGCAGAGGACGGCTTGGAGCTGCTTGGTTTGGTCCCCAGTATTTCCCGTATGCGTGCACAAAACAAGTGAAGTCCCACCACATTCACCATAGGCTACTCTTATGTACCTGAAACTGTTGTAAGCCAGTCCTGGAATATGTCCTTGAAGTCTTTGAAAATTATAATCTTGCTTTAATCTGTTTTAGAAAAGATTAGGCCTATGTTATTCGATCTCATAAATATTTCAAAGCAAACGCGAAAATAAGAAAGCATGTTCTTTTGCGACAGCGGTGGGCATACTTATATACTGTGTTATTATATTGATGTTAGGCTATTAAAATATTCCATTGCAAGTTGAGACAACGGCATCAGCAAATACTCCTGTCTGTCTTGTGATAGGTTTTTAGCTCTTTTCCTCCCTATATCTCCTTAAGATGTTCCTTTTTTCTCTTCAAAGTAGCCAAATTTGTTAGATTAAAAAGCATAGCTATTTAAATTGACTATACATATGCCTGAGGATTTATGTAATTTTGATAAGTTTCTTTCTCAGGTTGTAGCCTATTTATTAGCTCAGAAGTTGCTGGCACCAGAGAAGTTCTTTCTGATTCGTGGCAACCATGAACTACGATCCGTCCAGAAAATGTTTCACTTTCAAGCGTAAGTGTTTCACTCACGATTCCATCTCTCTGGAAAATTTAAGCTACATGCAATTGAATGGGACTTCATGTTTGTATAGGCTGCTATTTTCTTTCTCTTACCAAGTGTTTGAAAAGAACTTGTTTTTTCCCAACTTTTAAGGCATTTCTAAATAATTGATTTTTTATTTTCATGTTTTTGTGCAATCACTGATAGTGCCTTTAAAATATATAATTTTCCATACATGTGAAAAAAAAACCAAGTTCACTTGTTCCATGTGTTGATCACAAAAGGCCCTATTGAATTTTGCTCCACAGAGGGAGCTGATTTGTTCAGTCTCTACCACAGATTCATAAGTTCCTTTCATCTATAGTTTCAATTAATGTAAACTGAGTAGGGCCAAAGGCTTGGTGAAATCATTAAGCAATATGGAATATATTGCATGGTTAGCAATTTTCTACCATGTAATGCAGAAATGTATTAATTAGCCTTTTAACCAAAGAGATGCAAGTATTTATGTCATGGGAAACCTATATTGTTTGTGGTAAAACCATAATTGCATTTATTTAAATGTCATATCTGATGGACAAGAAGAGAAGATATCAATAGCTTCCCACAATGCATTGCTTCCAGTAGAGAGTTTTGTACAGCTACTGATGTGAATCATTAGAGATGAAACATGGCTAAATTGACAGTACTGATCAAAAACTTGCATTTTAAGAATATTTTATCTCTAAAGATTCACATGACTATACAAAACCTCCATTGTAGGCAATGCATTGTGGGAAGCTACTGATAATCTTCTCTTGACACTAGGTATCTGTCAGAGATGTCATATTGACAAGATTAGATACTTCAACGTATTGGAATGAATTGGTCTTTCAGTGAATGTTTGAAGAAGTTTGGCAAGACAATTGGTAATCAGATATGGGAGGCTGTCAACAGCTGCTTTGATGTCATGCCATTGGCTGCTGTTGTAGACAACAAGGTATGTCATGGGAGAAAGGAATGAGAACAATAAACTTAACTAGGCGGTCCCCGTGTTCGCGATCATCTGGGGTTGCGTATCCACCTGGCTGAATGCAATGACCCCTGATGACCCTTTTTGTGCCTTTAAAAAATTTTGGGCATCACCATCGCCCCGGCCCACCAAGTTTCATCATGTCCTACACCGTTTACCCCATTTGACCTCATCTGAACCTTGAATGACCCCTGGTTACCTTTGATCCACTAACAATAGAAACTCTGTCTTCAGACTTTCAAGGGGCACCCACCAACCCCAGGATTTGAAGAACGTGCGAAACCCTCGTGTCTAAAATATGACGCGGTCCAGACAGACAGACACAACCACCTAACCACCGTACCGGTATTCATAGTAAGGCATCTCTTTAATGTAGAGTTGAGTCAACAAAATGTTTTTAGCCACAAAATTGGCCAAAAAATTCAAACATTTAAATTGTGATTATGACATATTAGAACAACATACGAATGCATTCCTTGACTTGAAAGAGACACTGTCACATTTGAAAAATAGTGCGCCCTCAAGATTTTTCAAAATCGATATTTTTGCATGGTTGTAATGCTTTATATACAACGCCCTCACCCGAAATACTTAAGACCAAATCAGCTGCCTTATGGGTACCAGAACTATTTTATAATTTACCGTCGCCGCGACGTTACATTCCCGCAGAAACAACGAAAGGCATTTAACAAAGGAACAAGAACATGCACGCCGTAATGCATGTTTCCACCTATGCACACTGTTTGATCGGTATATCTACTACCCTTTGGTTTTAATATCAGTGAGTACTAGTCAAAATATTCATGTAATATACGCATTTTGTGATTAAAGTATGGAAAACTTAAAAGTTGGCCTACAAATTACCTCATGTCTTTATCCTCATATCATGTCCCTATCGTTTGGGGTATGTTACTTTATGTGTAAAATTATCTCTGTTCTTCAATGGCCTAGACTATCATTTGAGAGGCAAATTTAAGAAATTTTCAATATTTTGGTGAAAATGTGCCTCCGCTTTAAAGGCTGAACCTCAGCGATTTCCTGAAGAAGGCGCCCTCAATTTCCCAAAAAATCGTGTTTTTTGCATGTACATAATGCTTGTCCATATACTAATCACTGTGTGAAATTGCAAGGCTCAAATCGTAATTCCTCATATAGAAATCACAACTTTGTTATAAAATTCCGACTTCCAGACTTTTTGTTATACACCGTTCTTATGACGTATACTACACAAATGTTTACCTGCAATCAAAACGAAAATTCGATTCATCTCAAATTTTGAATTGTGCATTTTAAGGGTACTATCTTTAGTTCTAGTTGACTATTTTTCTTAATTACACAAAAAAATAATATTTTCTGCATCTCTGATTCACAACTTTTATTACTCCATCATGCATAATCAATAGTTTATGGCATTGCCATTGTTTTTGTAAGATACAGCTGCACAATATTTCAACAGGTGTCTATATAGCTTGTTCAAAGCCTTCTAAACCAATTCAATCTCAAGTTTGAATCCACACCTGATAGAAATAATGCCAGAGATCATATGTGAAAATCCTGATGTTCAGGATGCATCAATCCTCCCCCCACCCTCCCCCACCTCCCGCCCCCCCCCAGAAAATGTCCCTTTTGGCCATGGATGGAGCTCACTATGTCAAGCATTAATTAGATTACCATAATTAGATTCTCTGATTATGTGGCTGAACCATATCTGTCAATTCCACTTGCAAGTTCAGTCAGTTCTAGTTTTGCAATGCAGTCCTCCTGCACTGCCACAAGACACAATGTTTATTTTGTAGTTTTATAAGTAGACAATTAACTGGGATCCAGTGTACACATTTAACATGTTTCTATTGAACAGACGTTATTTATCCAGTTAAAAATTTATCAACTTGATACTGAGAATAGCCAATAGTGCGAAGTTTCTATTGAGCAGCTTTTTCCGAAAAATGCGACCGACCGTCACAGACTCTGATTTTACCAGCTAAAGGTCATCTGCACAAGTCAACGATGTTGTATTATGGGTTGTGACCTTGCCGAACTGCCTTTCAAAATTCGCTGAATATCTGCCTCACTCTCCCCATACAGAAATATTAACGCTTTAGTTGCCTCTGTTGTCCAAACAACCGCCAGAGCGGGAGGTGCATTTTCAGGCATTGTAAAAACGTGAAAAACCTCGGAATTCGTTAAACGGTGGCCAAGAATGTATCCCCAATCAGCAGATCAGCGCGATGACAAAATGCATTGCTAAGGTTAACATCACTGCGCATGCTGGGACGAGGGTCGATTGCTGCGATCATGTGGCGTCAATTTCCGGTTTTTGGCCAGTATGTGCACTGTACCGGAATGCTGTATGTTTCTATTATACATAGAGAAATTACACAATTTTGAATTTGTTGCAGATGTAGTTGATTCTGCACATACATTGGCCAATGGTTCAGATGATATAAAAATCAACTTTTTTTGTGGCAAGGGAGGTTATGGGTCACAAAATGCCCCTTTAACTTTAAATGCAATTTAAAATTTCCTAGACCAAAACCATTTTTGTGTCATCTGCAAGAATTGCAGAAGGCACATAGGGATAACTCTGGTCGTATGTCTGTGTATCTGTGTGTCTGTGTATCTGTGTGTGTGTGTCTGTGGTCAAAATGTTAACCCTTAATTTATTGCATGCCGTATGAGTTCTGTAAGGGCTATGATGATGTAACTTGGTGGAAAGGAGGGGGAGGGTGGGGTGACATGTTGGTGACCTCATGTGACCTTGTTGACCTCATGTGACCTTTGGCCCCCTTCACAAACCGCGAAGGCAGATGACACTCGTGGTCCGGGGACCGCGATGTATTTTGATATTTTAGCACTCCCAATTGTTAACAATTCAGATATTCTGTGTCCACGGTGGTATACCAAATCCGAAGACAGGGTGCACAACATTACGAGACATTAATAAGATTCCAGTGCCATTGACAGACCCAGAGACACAGAGTCCATTAGCATGGCAGTTAATGTGGAGTGACCCAGTCAAGTAAGTGGTAGATATTAGATTAATCCGATAAAAATTGGGAAAGAGCTCCATATGTACCCCGTTAAAATTCTACAGGAAACAAATTATTTTTCATTTATGGACTAACAGTAAAAAATACCCAAATATTAATGTCAAAAATAAAACAGATTTTTTTACATGTAGAGCATTGAAGGGGTACATATGGAACAATTGCCCAAAAGGTATATATTGCATTTGTCACTTTAACGAAATAAAGAGAATTTAAAATTACTCCTGATATTTTGATTTTCATTCATTGCTCCATTCTAGAGATGATTACCAAAAAAAAAAGATGCATTTTTTCCTCTCCAGTGAAAATTTTAGTTAAGCATGGCAACAGAGGACAAAAGTAGCTAAATTTTTATGTTAACCATGAGTTTATGTGGGACCAAAATTGTCACTACATGGTCACCTACCTAAAATATTGAAGAGCACATTCAAAAGTTGCCCAATTGGGCATTAAAGTACGGTGTTGGCAACAAGGTGCTTTAGGTAATTTCGTCTGTAGACCACTGTTGTCAACGCTTGCCTGGCTGAGTGATAAAAAACCATTTTAGCATTTCTCTCTTGAAAAGAAATCTTTACAGTGATCCCCCATCCTCCATAAAGCCAATCAATATTTGCCTGTTGAATTTGTTATTGTTCAATACATAATAAAGTGCCACTGCCATATGCAAATGAGTAAAGTATTGTTTATTAAAGAAATTTTTTTTGTAATATCATTATTGTAATGCCAATGACTTGACTACTGATCCTGTGGTAGACGTTTCAAATAGAAGTCCCATTGATGCAAATGAGGTATTGCCATTCATTCCGTCAAGCACTACTGCACAACGTCATACAGCAGATGACGGAATCAATTGTAATACTTCATTTGCATCGATGGGACTTCTATATGAAACGTCTACCGATCCTGTTGGTTGGTTTTGGTGTATTAATTGACATTGTCCAGTTGTTTTTATTTGTGAATCACATTTAAGGCTGATAAAGAGAGTGCACCTTTCACAGACTATGCCTCCCTGTCTTATGCTAAATAGTGATTTTGGGCCTCTGCAATTAGTGATTTTTTGTCTCAAGTGCTGAGGCCTTGTGGATTTGACATGGTGCACTATTTAGGTCAGTTACAGTAGAATACTGCATTTTCTTTCAGCCCAAACAGATTGCAGAGATTAGAGCCAGAAATTAAAGTTCTTCTTGACAGCCAGTAGGCAGTAACCTAACTGTACAATTTTACTAATTTATATTAACTCCAGATCTGAATCACTCACAATTGAGCAAGAAGAGGAGCTGATAGACAATGGTGGTTATATCTTCAATGCCAGGCGTGGTACAGCTCACATGTTTAGCTGTGAGGCACTGGAGAATTTCCTCAAAGACCACAATCTTTCGCATGTCATTCGGGCTCATGAAGTTCAGCAGGCTGGCTTTCAGGTGAGAATTAGGTTATTATAGGCTATATCATGTGTATCAGTGGCTATGTGAAATTTTGGTAACTTATCCTATAATCAGGAATCTGTGATTGGAATATAAATCAACACAGTTGTGTGTTTGCATGCTTGCTGCCTTATAATCTGGTGGTCATATGTGATAAATGTTGACTGATACAAAGCTAAAGTGGAAGCCACCATTCTTTTAACAATATAAGGGTGTTTTAAACGTGTAGTGCGTTCCGCCAACATACCGTAATTGGGCGCCAGTGCACCGTGACAACAGTCGCTGATGCTGAGTGACTCAATTGTGCATGATTATAGTGCAATTTGCATAGCCTTGGCCCCGTATGTGGCATAAACGAGCAGACTACGCATTAAAGGTATTGTGGTTTAGACTTTACATAGGAACTTTATGTGTAAAATTTTTGATGGAACACATATCTTAGCATTACAGCCAGGAATCCATTTCCTTGAAATAATACTACTTCTAGTGTCATTAATCACCAGTCCTATTCTCAAAGTTTGGGGAAGAAGGTTGGAAGATGTTTTCCTGAATTTTGGGGTACACCCTTGGGGAATGTTGAGAATTTTGTAAAATAAGGATGGGTAAAATTAATACAGGGTAAAGGTTAAAATCAGGTCAAATTGTGTTAAATGTGTACCAATACTTTGGACTCATAAGGAATCTAAAAGTGTAGTTTGCCAAGGTTCTGACCTTTAGTTACACACAGGTACAGTCCTATCAAGGTTCAACTTACCCAATGCTGCGTTTGTGTTGAAACTTGTGTCAAATTGTTCGTCTGGCCTTATTTTACAATGTTTGGTATTTGGTTGCATAATTAGTAGGCAAAATATAACAAGGGTCTAACCTGGTGTATAGGGGTCACCAAAACTTGACCTCAAAATTGAATACAAAGCTGTCACCCAAAGAGTTCAAATTCATTTTTGTTTCAGTGTGACCAGAGCAATAATTTGACACCAGTTTCAACAAAACCTGAGCATTGGATAATTTTTACTTCAGGATGACCAATTGAACCTTATCAGGACTGTAGCCATGTAACCTAGGTTGGAAACTATATTGAGACATGTACATTGGTGTACATTTAAACACAATTTGATGTGATTTAAAATTTACCCCTGTACTAATTTTACCCCCTTAATTTACAATGTTCCCCACATTTCCCAGAGGTTGGACCAAAACATTCTGATTTAGCACTCTTCAAACTATAGAAAACATCTTCAAACCTTCTTCCCCAAAGTTTGAGAAGGGGGTCCTCATTTATGACCATACTGTACTATTTATCTTACAGGTTCAGCAAAAAGGTCAATTGCTGACCGTATTTTCATCATCACACTACTGCGGCGGTTCCAATGAAGCAGCATGTATCCTTGCAGATAGGAATAAATTGCGCACAATACGCCTGGACACTACCTAACACACAAGGAAGGACAAGAACACAGAGGGACAAGTGCAGTAATATTATGAAACAAAATCGGGGGCTGGTTCCCTTGATGACCGCTATGCAAAGTGCATTTGTGGGCATGTTACATATTGTTTCTAGAAGTTATTTTTATACCTTATGTGTGTGGGTTGGAATGTATAGAACATATCGCAGTGCCCCTATTTAGGTGGTCATACCTTATTCAGGAGGTATCTGCCCATGCTAGCATTTCATACAACTTTGACCAAATCGGAATATTTATGACGTGGTGAAGAGAAGGGCTAGCCTTAAGATGAAGTTATGAGGAAAACAGATTAATGGTGTGGACATACTTCAGTGGGCCATTCTCTCGGATAAATGAGTGTTTCAAGCTTTGGTCTCCAAAATGACCAAATATCAACATTAAGGAATTCCTGAAATCATTAACTTAATATTTTCAGAACACGGAACACTGCATGGGTGATCTTAAACAAATCCAATTTTTTTAGTATTACTTAGCATAGCTGTTAACACTTAAGGAACTATCTGGCCAGACTTTTATTAATATGCCATTCTTGATGAACTCCTAAAAGTTACATCTTCACTGACTTAGTCTCCATACCGTCAAGTATTACCGTCATATAAAAGCCGGTCTGTGGTATAGATTAATGTATCACGTGTTTAGGAAGAGAGGCGTAGTGGAAGGGAGGTAACGTACGTGGGCGCGGTAGAACGAACGTGAGGGATTTTCTTCATTACTAGCCTGGAAAAATTGTACTTTTTAAACCTCAGCATTTTAGTGCAAAAATGTATAAATTAACATCCACATTGCTCTTTATCACATTATTGGAACATTCTTCCCTTATTTTGGGCAATTTGTATCCATGCGAATTTATGGTAAACGTATTATGGCTGCAATATTGGCGACATGCTCTCAGAGAACTCTTGCGAAACTTAAATCCAATATTATCATTGTTTTCAACGTTATAATTAGGGCATAATAGAGGCTGATAAAAATGCCATGTAATCTGTGATATTTGCTCTTGTGTAACGAGCAGGGACACATTTTAAAGAACAGATTTGGGCTGGCAACATGGCGATAAGCAAGAATTAAACATCATCAGCCTTATTGTTTGATACTTTCTCACCCGGTAACAACTTCTAGTCCAGATCATTTTGAAAACATAACTCCTAAGTATAATTTATATTAAGGTGGAATTCCACCTTCAGAGGGCTAAAAATAAAATTTACAAATTGAAACTGAGGAAGAAATTACCTTTCTATTGCTTTTTGTTTGATGGCAATCGGAGCTTCTGTTCAAAAGTTATGATCGAAAATGTAACTTCGCAAACTGAAATCACTTATCGTATTTCTTATGTATTTTATTGTTTTCTCAAGCTGCGATATTTAATTTTTTCCACTTAAAAAATTCATATCTCAAAAAGTAAATAAGCTTTTGATCTCTAGTTTCCACAATTATTTGTGAAAATTGAAGCACTTTTTATCTAATTGATAAAAAAAGTAAAATAGCATTTCTAAAATATATTAAAACGTAAAAAACAGTGTTTCTAGACGAAATTGCCGATATCTCGAAAGTGGATTTTAAGGACATGTCATTCTTGTGACCAGGATTCGCAAAAACATTCGATCTTAGAGAGAGGATAAATAAGCAAACTTTAAAAACCATACTATTGGACATATGGCAAATAAAACTAGAATAATGCCACTTGCCCCACGAGAACTTGATTTAAGGGGAATCTTTGGTGCACAGTTAGCAACACTAATTATTGTTTTCCTTTCTTGACCAATGACCCCCCTTACTTAAACCCAACGTCCCATAGGCTAGTGGCATTATTCTAGTTCTTCCCATAGTACACTAAGATGTTTTAATTTGCTTTTATCCCATCTCTCTAAGATCAATCGTTTTTTTGAGAAATCCTTGTCACGAGAAGGACATGGCCTTAATCAAATTCACTTTCGAGATATCGGTTTAGAAATTAGTATAAAACACTGGTTTGTTACGTTTTTAATAGATTTTAGAAATGCCTATTTTACTTTTTTTATCAAGTAGACAAAAAAAGTGCTTCAATTTTCAACAAATAATGTGGAAACTAGAGATCAATAGCTTATTTACTTTTTGAGATATGAATTTTTTAAGTGGAAAAAATTAAATATCGCAGCTTGGAAAACACAATAAAATACATAAGAAATACGAATAGTGATTTCAGTTTGCCAAAGTTCATTTTCGATCATAACTTTGAACGGAAGCTCCGATTGAGATCAAATAAAAAGCAATTAGAAAGGTAATTTCTTTCAGTTTCAATTTGTAAATTTGATTTTTAGCCCTCTGAAGGTGGAAGTCCACCTTAATTAAAGGCACTATCATTGATTTGCTAAATGAGAATATAAAAAAAAATCATCAAAAATCAGGATTGTTGCATGTCTGTAACAAGTACAAGTACCACTTAACATATCCTGCACCAATGTAAGGCCAGGAAGCAACCTATATGAGGACGGAAATACAGGATATAGTCATTACTGTCGGTAAGGTAATACTACAACAACGTAACTGAAAGGGGAGAGTCAGGTTTTGAACACTGCTGTTTTCTTCCTTTTCTGTCAATTATTCAGTTTGGAAAAAGTCACTTATGAGAATTTTACAGATGTTTCCTTCACTTTTAAAGCTATTTCTACCCAAATGATTTTGACTCTTTCAGATTGGATCACTGGAGTGTCTTTAAAGCATTCATTCTTAACGAGACAAAAAAACAAGCTTTAAACTGTGCTTGACTGGGAAGTGACACGAAACATCGTTTTTGAAGAATTTTTTGGGAGGAATGGCACTCACTGCTAGCATTGCGATCGGTTCATTAAAAAAAAACATGCTGCGTGAAAGACATGCTTGAAAGGATAGCGTAAGTACAAACCCACTATAAGTCATAGTGCATAATATGTGTTTAATGATACAAACTGATGTAACCTATCACATGTGGCCCTGATGTTGTATGGCTCCATGTGTTCTATCTTAGATGTGCCAAAGGTCAGAGAAAAGGTCAGGAAATTAAATTTGGTCAGAGAAAATTTCAGCAATTTGTCACCAAAAAAATTTTAAATCTCAGAGCTTCAAGGGCCCCAGCTGTGGAGGAAATGCCCATTTAAATAAAATTAACCAAAAGAATGGAAAAGATGAGCTTCAAGAGGTGTCTATAGGGCCTCCGATTACAATCTAATGGTGAAGGGAAAAGTCAGGGAAGGTCAGGGAATTTCAAGTCCATAATGATTGGTAACTCTGTCTCTGCAAGTGATACACCCACCTCAGCTAAGCTGCTTGGCCAGAGTGCCCATCTTTCTTGTTGGGCCACACTCCTGTATCTGGTTCATCTTGGCTACTCTCAGCAGGCCTGTTGTACCATCCAAAAATATGCTGATACAAATTAGGCAAAGTGTTTTTGCCCAAAGACCCAATGCTCTGGCTCTGACAGGTTTCGAACCTCATGACTCACAGATCACAAGTCAGTGGCTGAATCTTTTGCACTACAAGTGCACTCCACAACATTTAATCACCTGCATATTCACAATTTACTGTTTGCATTTAACCCATATTGTTACTTCCTTCTTATGAGAATCCTTTTTCAGTGGGCAGGGTCCAGTATGCAAACATGCAATATCATTTTGAGACGATATTAGTGCGTCGTCATGCAAGTGTTATCCGCACGTGTGTATACAGTTTATGCAGTGCACAAAGCTAGTACAGGTTCATTTTTGACAGTGGGGGAATATTTATTGTCTTTTTAGCTAAATAGAATTGAAATAGGGAATATTGGTTGATTAAACCAATCAATACAAAATAAGAATGAGAATAAAAGATGAGATTTTTTTTTTTTTTTTTTTTTTTTTTTAAAAGTCAGGGAAGGTCAGGGAATTTCAAGTCCATAATGATTGGTAACTCTGTCTCTGCAAGTGATACACCCACCTCAGCTAAGCTGCTTGGCCAGAGTGCCCATCTTTCTTGTTGGGCCACACTCTTGTATCTGGTTCATCTTGGCTACTCTCAGGAGGCCTGTTGTACCATCCAAAAATATGCTGATACAAATTAGGCAAAGTGTTTTGCCCAAAGACCCAATGCTCTGGCTCTGACAGGTTTCGAACCTCATGACTCACAGATCACAAGTCAGTGGCTGAATCTTTTGCACTACAAGTGCACTCCACAACATTTAATCACCTGCATATTCACAATCACAATAAGAGGGCGAGGTGGCCGAGCGGTCTAAGGCGCTGAACCGTCGGCAGAGTATAAGATCGATCGAGCGGCCCGGGTTCGAGCCCCGCAAGAGTCGGGTTTCTTGGTCATACTCAAATAGTTCCTGTAAGGTCGGAAATTGCATAATTGAACAGCAGTGTGATTATGGAATTTCTCCTCGCTCCCACCCATTGCGTAAAATGTGCAGGTGTATGCAATGGGTGCCCGGCGCCTCATGGTTCGGAGAGTCATGTAAAGCTGTTGGTCCCGTGTGTCAGGGGAGTCATTCCTGAACACGTAAAAAGTTGCAGACCTTATCGAAAAGAGTAGGGGACCATCCCGGGTCTGTTACCTGCACTCATCACTCTAGGTACCAGGGTCCCTTCCAACCCGCACTAGGCCAGCGTGGAAGGGTAGGCCGAAATCCAGCATTTTTTTTTTTTTTTTTTTTTATGTACAAAATTTCATTAAATTGGCTTTAGCTATTGAGATGGGATAAAAAGTTTCATGCAGTGAACTGTACTTGCATTGATTTTCAAGTATATTGAAATACAAAATATATATATTTAAATATTTTTGTTAAGCATCTTTGAGCCTGTTCATCCCATTTGGAAAAAGCTAATATTAAACAAGTTTCCAGAACATTTCAAGATATGTGATCCATGCATAAGCATATGGTATATTTTTTAGACTTAGAAAGCAATAGATAAATCACATAGATATCACCAATAATTGGATAATCACACTTCCAGAAATGTTTTTTCAATGCTGCAATTGGTTGGATTAAGTCAGTTCTTTGTAACAATATACTGTTAAATTTCTGTGAAGTTGTAAATGTTTATAGGATTATATATGGAGGAAGTTTTCCGGATGTCAGAATGACATGCATTTTTTTGTAATTTGTCAGTGAATTTTAATTATGGTCCACTGTGGGATTTCTCCATAGGAACTAGGCTGAACTGAATTGCAAAAACTCCATTTAAATGAATGTGGTACAACAGTGTTAAGGGTAGTTTTTTGCTCGTACTGGTTCAATTCAAACACCTTTAGCCCTAAAAGTTTAATGAGAAAAATAGTAGCTTTTTCAGACACCATTAATGGTAAAATCTGGGGCTCCTTAGGACGAGGCTAATAGCGATGGGCCATGGACCGTCAAATATGAAATTTGATGCATTAAACGTGTGCTACGAGGGTTGTATTCAGTAAAGGTAAATATGTATGTGACGTGCAGTGGCTTTGCGAGTTGATATGATGGATATAATTGGGTGCAAGCTTTTGATTTGGTACCATTTCAAAAGTACATGACTTTTTTATGCAGGGATTACTTAAATAGAGAGTGTGTGTGTCAGTCAGCTCAGTCTGTGTGTGTGTGGTTTTAAAAATGCTACCATTTGACGACCTTTGCATATTTGTAATGATATTGAGTTAAAGGCTGACTCAGAGATTTTGAAATATATATTTTTTGTGTAGTAATTAAAAATAGTCACCTAGAACTAAAGATAGTTACCTAAAATGCTTAATTCCAAAGTTAGAGATGAATCGGATTTTTCGTTTTCATTCAGTAAACATTTATGCACAGTATAACAGTGCCATAGAATACCGTGTATATCAAAAATTCCGGATCCGGAATTATATAACAAAGTTGTGATTTTCTATATGAAGGACTTCGATTTTAGCTTAGTTATTTCACACAGTGATAAGAATATGGACAAGCATTAAAGTGTACTAACCGGTTAATTTTTAATTTAAGTATGTTTTAAAAGATGTCTTTGCGGTCTAAAAGAAATAATATCTACTGCAATATAGATTGACTTATTAGCAGAATTAAATAATAAATGCTGTCCATGGAGGTCACCATGTTCGGCATTGGTGACGTTGCTGGGCATTGCATTGTATGACTTGAGAAGTCAATAGATAAAAACTGGTGTCTAAGGAATGTCTAGGGTACTCCTGGTCAGAAAATCGGATTACATAGTGTGTCCAGTAGAAAAGCAGTAACGATCGATTAAAACCTGGGGCGGATTCTTGAACAGAATATAGCTGACAAAGTTTGGTTATGTCATTCATTGGCTACTTTTTTCAAAAGACACTATGTACTATATACCATCATGATTTCTATTTTTCTTGTGGGCTGATCAAAATGGCTGCAATCATACGGAAGATATTATAAATGTTTTACTTTGTTATCAATAATAGTGTGTCATTTTTCTGACTGAAAGACATTCATCTGAAACAATAATGTTTGAAGCACAGATTATATTAGACTGGCATTTCGCTTTAAGTATATACAAAAAACACGATTTGTTTGAAAATTGAGTACGTCCTCATCGGGAAATCTCTGAGTCGGCCTTTAATTTTGTATATTTAAATTGTACATACTCAATCACATGAAAACTTTATTTCAAGCTGTACAAAAAGAATCACTTTCAAAATAATGGAGACACTGCAAAATTTGCAGGCTTTAAGTTACCCTTTTCAACCTGGTAGATACTGAATAGTTTTATACCATAAGTCAGTAGTTTTTAAGATGGCTTCCCATGCAGATTAGGCCTAAAAAATAAGTTTGTTTGCTGTAACAGAAGAAAAATATTGGAGTCAGTCAGATTTTTGTTGTTTTTTTTAAGGTGAACTTCACATCACACATTGCTCTAAAATGAATACATTTGTTCTTAAATGAATACAACATGCTATGACATAGCGAAGATCTTTTATTTTGTTTTAGTAGTTTTGTCTTGTTTGGATGTTTTTCATCTTTGTGTTGGTAATTTTTTTAATTGTAAATGAAAATCATGGATCGGTCGGCAGATTTTTTTTATTTTGTGATAATTTGCATCAAAACTTTTGGGTCGGCAGGTTTTTTTAAGGTCAGTCGTGTTGCAGCAAACAAACCTGGCTTTTTTATCCCCTGGCTTGAAAAGCAGAGGGGGATATTGCGAGAGCGCGCATGTCCGTATGTGTGTGTGTGTGTGTTCCAGGTTTGTTAGGTTTTCGTTTTTGACATCCTATTTAAACCAGACAAGGGATTAAGGTGCAGTAGGTGTTCCTTTATATGCCAAAGGTCATAGACCAAGGTCAAATGTCATCTGAGGTCATGTCGCAGACTGCCATCTTGCCATGGGGTCACAGTTACTCCATCTTGCCAGGGGGGATGTCAAGTTTGACTGCCATCTTGCCAGGGGCTGATGAAAGTTCACTGCCATCTTGCCAGGGGGGTGATGCAAAGTTTCCTGCCAACTTGCCAGGGGGATGATTGCAGTTACTTGCAGTATTTTTTTGGCCTTGTGGTCCTTTGGGAACCCAACTCAAAAACACTAACCATTGGCTATCTTTGTTTGAACTCAATAGGCTTTGTTTTGAATGCATTTATGCTAATTCCAATGTTGTTAAACACTTGTAAACAGGTTATATACTCTGTCCAGGAATTTATTTTCTCCTTTTATGCGGGGTTTTGGCCATTGCTAACACGTGTTCTGCCATTTACGACTCACACATACGCGCCTTTTGGATCGTTACAACGCGCCCGTGATTGTTGATTAAAATAGCTGTTGTTGTTCAACATGTTGCTATGCTGAGGCGTGCGCACGGTCGTGACCTTGACGTGCAATCGAGAGAAATAACATCTGGATCCGTATAGTATCCCAATTGAGATATATAAATAAGAAGTATGAGGAACATTCAATTCCTGAGAAGGTAAGTGATCTTTTGCTATTTCCCAGGAATTGTCAGCCATACAGCTGGTCCAGTTAGTTCATAACAAGTGCCCTTATTATGTAAAACCAATTTGAAAGCAATATATTGATCAATGAAATAATTTGAACATAAAACCAAAGAGGTAAAGGCAATGCTGCATATTTTTGTCTTGATAGCAAGTACAGTAAAAATGTTTAACATGGGCTGGTGTGCTTAAGGAGGTTTAATATGTGATAACAGAAACTTGTGGTAATATAATGAAATTGAAAGATAGGGAGAATATGCTAAATAATGGGATTTATAAAGTGGAAGAATTAAAATAACCACCTTATTTAGTGATGGGGGTAGTTTCAAAGTATTTTCTGTCGTAAGGATTGTTTCATGTGCAATTTCAGTGTTTCTATTTTGGTTTATAAATCCAATATGGTGCCCTTGTGGAATGAACACTTCTATGAGATTTTGGCCCGAAATTATGCTCCAGGAGCAATATCGTCCAGGACCATAGGGTCCTGAAGCATAAATAATCTGGAAAATATTCTAAGTCAAATATGCTCCAGGAGCATATTTGCCATGGCTTTGCCCCAGGAGCATATTTGGCTATGCCCCAGGAGCATATGGAAAATATACTCTGGAGCAGTGGAGAAATATTCTGTCAAGTACTGCTCCAGGAGAATATTTGCCATATGATACTGGGGCATGTGCATTCAAATTTGATTTAGAATATTTCTCCAGATTATTTATGCTCCAGGACCATATGTTCCTGGAGCATAATTTTGGGTCAAAATCTCATAGAAGCAGAATGAACACTTAAAGGAAATATGTCAAGATTTTTGTCAAGCTCAGTTTGACTTACATTCATAAAATATATGTACATACATCACGAATTCCCGAAAAAATAATACAATTTGATGTAAAATTAACAAAATAGAGGCATTTTAATTTTTGCTTTTTTTTTTTTTTTTTTTTTGCCCCAGGAGCATATTTGGCTATGCCCCAGGAGCATATGGAAAATATACTCTGGAGCAGTGGAGAAATATTCTGTCAAGTACTGCTCCAGGAGAATATTTGCCATATGATACTGGGGCATGTGCATTCAAATTTGATTTAGAATATTTCTCCAGATTATTTATGCTCCAGGACCATATGTTCCTGGGGCATAATTTTGGGTCAAAATCTCATAGAAGCAGAATGAACACTTAAATTCTGTCAGACATTTTGGTTATAAGCATATGTACATGGCTATTGTTCCAATTTTTATGAGAAGTATGCACTTTTTCCATGATTAGTGGCTTCTCAATGTCTGCACCTTGCCTAACTAATGACCACAGTGAGCAACAAAGTCTCAAAATTTGCAAAATCAGTGGAGAATCTTAGTATTAAAAGGGCAATTATCTTCAGAATTTCAGTGTTCTTAATATTTCACCCAGCACTTAAAATTTGCCAAGCTAGAACCCTGTCAAGTACTCTACAAATATTTTGTAATCATAATTTAAATTAAATGCCGTCTGTATTAGTGGCTCATGGGGTGATATCACATATTGCATATTGCTAAATACAAAGCAGCATTAATATACAATGTATACAACATATTTAGCACATTATTTTGTTTTTTTGTATGTATTGATTGTGTACATAGTATAATACAGGAATGTATTTTTTGGTTAAGAAATATGTATATCTTTGTACATAGCAAACTGTATGTTGCCCTTTTATGATTTTTAGCAGAAAATATGTTAAAGAAACATATCATATCCCTCGAGTGTTGTGCCTTGAATGCAGTGCATTAACTGTTTACTCTGCTTGTGTGAGGTGTTAAGTGGAATGGCTGCATTTTTTCATCAGCTACTGAAAATACCAAGACTTTATACGTAATTACTTGAGGTTCTGTCCAGAAACCATCTCAAACTCTTTGCCTCATTGAAAATGTAAATTTGATTATCTTTTGTAAATTCTTATTCTTTACCCCATGAGAAGTACCTGTCGATTGGTCAAAGTGGAACATATGTAATTTTTTGAGCCAATCAGCAACATGCATGGTAAGCATTGAGGTAGGGATGATGAGAGCTACAGCTTAAATATTGGAAAGCTGCAATTCAGCTGGTTATTCGGCATAACTACGTTATATCCACCTACTCTGTATCATGTACTTTATTCTGTTAACAGCATAAAATAGCATAGGTGTGAATAGTTTAATTATGCTGAATATTGAATGCATATAACCAATCAAAAATGCTGTTTGAAAGGCAGGTATACTTTTGTCTTATCTGAAGTATGAAGTGACGACATGCGTGTATACCCAGTGTCACCTTTCAGTTCCAGTGTGATTGGGCTTTTCCAATATGCGCAGAATGTCAGTACAATTTTACAATGTATATGCCCATGTTGCTACTTCATACTTCAAGCTAGACAGAGTGTAGTGCGGGAGAGCTGTTAAGCAGCTATATGAAGTTTTGCACAATTTCCTAATTAACTTCTACTTATCCCAATTCCTTAACGTCACTAGAGGAAAAGGATACCAACCTGACGGTCACCGCAAAAAACAGAGTTATTTTTGTTACTAGATCTAGTAGCACTTTCCCCCTAATCTCAAGGCAGGGGTCCACTCTGTCAGTGGCGAAGCCAGGTGATGGCAGGTGGGCAGTGTGCCCCCTTTGAAATTTTTTTTGAGGGAAATAGGGAAATAAAACCCAAATATTTATGTGAAATCAGCCCTTTTTTGGATTCTTCTGTCCTGCGACCGGGAAATTTTTGCTTGTGATCGGGACATTTGTTGCACCTACCAGGAAATTGCCCCCTCGCAACCACCGTGTTTTTTTTAAAGTGGTAAAAAGTGACATAGGATTTAGGGATATAATGGGGTGTGTATACATGCACTGGCTGTTCCTATACAGGCTTGTAAAGAATGGGGTGATGGCATTCTT
>JAMKCH010020536.1:0-21957 GCA_023653785.1 Ophioderma brevispina | reverse complement strand
ATGGAAGAATGTTAGTTTTGAGCTGCGAAGGTATAATGCGCAGATACCGCGAATAAACCTGTGCGCTTGTTTGCGTTTACTAAATCGCGCAGCTCTATCGCCCTGCGTTCCGAATGCATGCCGAATGTGGCGAGGATTTTTCTTGCCGCCCAACAAGACCCCAATTTGAAAAAATGTCCAATTTCAGGGGTTTTTTCGTTCGGCCTGTAATTGAAAAAATTAAGTCGGTGACCCTCATTTTTATTTCAAAATTTTGAAGAACGACATAGGGACCTCAACTATTTAGAAATGACAAATTTATATCGAGAGGTTTTTATTTGTAGGCGATCCCCTTAAACTCAAATTTTTGACTTTTTCCCATAGACTTGCGTGGTTTAAAATTGACAACAACCATTTTTATTTTGGTATAGCTCAAAAAACAAAGTCGTGACGCCCCATTTTTGTTTTCAGATTCTAATCAGCACCGTTGTAACCATATAGTCTAGGGCCAAGGGGGGTCCCCTGTTTCGCCCCAAAAGGTATATTTTTTTAAGTTACATATTTGTACAGCTAATTATGTCTATACTTTGTCTCACCTAAGTTGAAGGTGACGTCATTAGGCGTCTTCGCATTCACTAGCGTCTCGATCGGGCCGCCTTTATTCGCGTGCGTATCATGATCCATGATTCCAACATAGCGCGCGCGATTCATGGGTTCGCAACTTAAAAGTCGCAGTGACGTCCAACTTCAACTTAAGATGAGACAGACTATAGTTAAGAATTTTGATGTTCCCAAAGCGAAATATTCCGATTATGTGTTTTGGTGATGATATTTGAGGGCCATCGTGGATGAGGCCTAGCTAAAGCACTGCACATAATAAGGGGTAGGGGTAGCATAATAGCCATTATCTCCACTTTTCCATTGACCACTTGGCATGATTTAGGTACAAATATATACTAATAATTTTCTTTCTCTACAGACGATATCAAAATAAACCTCTTCTATTCGTGACCTGATGTGACCTGGGGTCACCGGTCACAAGGGCATTAATTTTTGGGCTATTTTCAGCATACAATGTTTATTTCTATATGTTTACACTTTTTCTAGGATACGGTTTTTCCACTCAAATTTTTGCTTAAATATGGCTGAAATGCATTCTTTGATGTATACAATAAGTAGCAGTCAGACGCATAACTTCAAAATCACTATGGTTACTGAGTTACATTGAGTTAAAAGGTCAACGCATTTATCGACAAAGCCATATAGGTATAGCTTTGGGGCGTAAAGTGCTCATTAGATAACTTCGCACCTTCGGCTTCCCTTAACTGAAGTACTCTGGACATATAATTTTCATTGGAATTTGTATACACATACACCCGACTCTACACTGGTCCTATTACAAGATTATAAATTCGCAGGGGTCATCCTAGGGTCATTTAGAGGTCAAATGAGGTCATCTGAGACATGAGCTTAGAAATTAGAATATAAAACCAAGGGGGAATCGGTGATATGGAAATAGCCCAAGCCCGTATTAAACCGTTTTCTCTCACACCTCGCGCGACATCCTTCTTGTTGCGAACCAAGAGTGAGTCGTCGCTGCTACTGCACAAGCACACGCACTACAAATCTGTTGCGTCACCCGCGTTATGTATCAGTGTTGCATTTTCCCCAGATTCCATTGTTGATCGGCCGAGTTCTTTTTCTGCAATTAATATGCGACAACCAATCGATGGAAAGAAAACCATGCATCTAAAAAGATCCCTGCATTCCTATGCACAAAAAGTTCCGAGGACCCCTGTAAATTTTTCTTAGGAAAAGAGATATTTGAGTCCGAGGTGATGCATGTGGCATCAGTTGTTAGTGTTGTTTTTACGCATCTTAGTGTGACGAACGTAAAATAAGGCGTGTCTCATAAATATGCGTAAGGGATTTCAAAATACGATACGTAAACTCAAATATGGTGGTGCCCAAACCCATGTTAATGAAGTGCGTATGACTCATTATTATAATTTTGGGCACCTTGATTTTGGTAACGCCGTTTGTGGAGGGGAGAATCCGCTTATCTATCTTTATAAGTCATTGTATGAGATCACAATATAAGGTTAAGTGAAATTTGGATGTCTAATGTATTTTAATAAATTCAAAATTGGTTTTAAGATAACTACTGCTAACATTTTCTTCAAACACTATTAGTGGATGAAGATTTGAGTATTAAGTTCTCTTTCTTGGGTAAAAAGGCCCATTTTTACTGATTTTTTTTACTTAAATTTGAAGGATTTTGATTCTTGAATGACGCATTATTATTTGAGAGTTTTCCAAATGAAAAATAGTTGTATGATATCCAAATGATAACAACGTACAGAAAAGGTCTGTACCTGTACTCATTTTCCCTTTCTAGGGGTAGCAAACAACCATTTAAGTCATTTTTTCATTGACCAATTGGCATGATTTAGGTCTACTAAATAGCCTAATAATTTTCTCTACTAGAGAGAATACCCAAAATGAATCCCTTGACATAGATGCCGATGTGACATGGGTCAAAGGTCATAAGGTCGTTAAGAATTGGGGGTATTTCGTTATAGGTCTTCATCTACAAGTTACCCATTTGTCCAAAAATTCTGGGTTTCATTCAGGTTTTGCTTAAATATGGTCGGATTGCATTTTTTTAATGTATATACGAGTAGTCAGAAAGGCATCACTTCAAAATCACATGGGTTAATGAGTTCCATTGACTTAAGGTCAATGGCACTTAGGGTTAATAGGATATAGGTACTAGAGGGGTTAAAAGCGGCGCTCATTAGATTACCCTTGCTCCTTTTACCTGGTAGTAATAGGGAGATTAGCCATATGGATTTTGACAACACCAGACCTACAAGGAGCAAAGGCAGACTCAACATATAATACAATATTCTATGATCAACATCATGCTATTATAAAGTGAACTGTGGATACCGGTGTGGATATTAAATACATGCAAGTCAACCACTGAAAAGAAATTTCGCTCGGCCCCTTACTCCAGACACATTCACAGTATTGTTCAAACAACATACAAAATACCAAAGCAGGTCTAGCATCTTGTAGATAAATACAAGAACCTATCCCACTTTTTAAAGGGGTTGAAGTTTGTTTTCGGTGGCTATCCTTCTTCAATTTTGATAAACATATCAACATTTTTTTGAAAAACTGATAGCATGGGAACACAGTTTAGTATTGGCATTTGAACCACATTGCTGAGCAAATAGTAGTATATACGTGATAGCCATGGGTGCGATTATTTACATTGTTACCAAGCAAGATATTCTCTATTACATGGTATATCTACGTTTGGTTACGTTGTATATCCAGTGAAATATTTTGATCCAAAAGTTATGCATAATTTCACATTTACAGAAAAAATGTTTACATTCCTTTTCAATTTTACAGAAGTACACATCTGACTATATGTAACGCCGATCTTATAGAGGAAGTCATTGGTTGGGATTATTCTGTGCAAAAATTTAAAATGAAAGTTTCTGGTTTTTGAATCAATGGCACATTTATAGGCCAACAAAAAGATTTTTTCCAGTCATATTCATGCTCGGGGATTTGATCATTCCATTTTTGGATAATCCTGTTTGGGGGGATACTTATTTTTTCATTATACATTGCACGGACAAGTTTATTTCTATTTTCCTTTTCCAAGATTTGAAGTAAAGGGTCTGATTTCTGTTCAATTTTGTAATGTTGACGTGCACATAATCTAATCGCATTTCTCCAACGCATAGGAATAGCAGAAATCAATTGATTTATATTGAAACCATTTTTTACAATTGATGCCATAATAAGAGTGTATCTCCGTAAATTCAATAATTTCAAATCTTTGGTATACAAATCTTTTACGTAAATAATACCATGTTGATACCACTCCTTCCATACAATCGGTTTATTTCCCACTTTGATAGTGGAGTTTTAATGTGAATCCGTGGACAGTCCGCAAAACCGACTAATTCATTCAAACGACTGCAGCTCGGTGTATTTCTTACCGATGAGAATGATCTTCGCAGCAAATTAAAGCTAATAAAATAAGCTTTCTGGTAACTGCACCAAATGTGAATGTTACTAAAGATGCATATTCGGACAGAATGGGACAGAATACACTTAGACCAAGGTTTAACTTAGACCGGGGTAATCTCTTTTGTGCATACGGAACCTTTTAGGGTTTGGTGGTTAGGAGTTGAGTGTTTAATTTGTAGTTAGGGTGTTTGAAACTAGGGTGATAGCACCGTGGTTAAGAGTTGGCATTTGGGATTTAGTGTTTGGTTGGTACAGATGTAGGGTTAGAGTTGGGTTACGGTGTGTGAATTGGAGTTTGGGTGTTTCGGGATTGCAGTGAGGTCTGCAGGATGTTATAGGGTATAGTATTGTAGGTGGGTGTTAGGGTTATTGGTTAGGTCTGAAATCGTGGTTGGGTTTAGGGTGTAAAGGATTGGGTGTAAGGATTGTGTGTTACGATTGAGAGTGCAAGTTGTTGGATTGGGAAGGAGTGTAAGTTGTTGGGTTGTGATTGATTTGGAGGTATTAGGGTTTTAGAGGTTTTGAGTCCAAAATACATTTTCATCCAAAACAAATTAACCTTAACTTGGGATCGCAGATGGAACCTCGTTTGACCTCTAAATGAACCTAGGATGGAACCCTGCAAAATTATAATCTTGTCATAAACCAGTTTAGGGTGTTTGTTAAACACTCTCCAATGATTACATTATATATGTACCAGCACACTCTCCAATGATACATTATATATGGCCAGCAGAATCTTCGGTAAAGAGCAGGTGGTGATCTAACGAGCGCTTTTCTACGCCTCAAGCTTATACCTAATATGGGACTATATACCTAAGTGCCGTGACCGTTGTAAAGTCTGACTCAGAGATTTCGATAATTATTTGTTTGTTGTTGTAATAATTGAAAACATTGTCAAATAGAACTAAAGATTAGTAACTAAAATGCACAATTCCGAAGTTGAGATGATCGGAGTTTTCGTTTTGATGCAGTAGTAAACATTTATGTGTAGTATTACGTCCCATAGGATACTGTGTATAACAAAAAAAAAATTCCCGGATCCTGGAAATGTTAAACAAAGTTGTGTTTTCTATATAAGGAATTCGATTTAGCTTAGCAATTTCACACGTGATTAGTAAAATGGACAGCATTAATTTACATGCAAAAAACACATTTTTTTGAAATTGAGGCGGGCCCTCCCTCCGGAATCTCTGAGTCCGGCCTTTAAGTCAATGTAACTCTTTAACCTATGTGATTTTGAAGTTATGATTCTGACTACTTATATACATAAAATGCAATGCGAACCATAATTTATGCAAAAACTGAATAAATTCATAATTTTTTGGAATTTTGTAGATAATACCTATAACCGAAAATACCCCAATTTAAAAATCAAAATATAGCCGTAGTCCAAGAACAAATTCCTTTCAAATTTAAATTTTTAAAAAATCATAAAATAGCCCTTTTTACCCAAGAAAGAGAACATTATAATACACTCAACTCTATCAGCACTAATACTGTTTGGAAAAAATTTTTAGAAGTAGTATCTTAAAAAAGTATCTTAAAACCAATTTGATTAAATCAAAAGACATTTTAACAATCCAAATTAATCACTTACCCCGTAAACTGTAATCTCAGATGACCATTTGACATCTAAATGACCCTAGGATACCCCTGCAAATTTATACTCTTGTCATAGAACCAGTGAAGAGTAGGGTTGGGTTGTATACACTTTCCAATGGATACATTATATGTGTCCAGTAGTACTTCAGGTACGAGGAGCCAAAGTTTTTTCTACAAAGTGCATTGACCTTTGACTCAATGTAACTCATAACCCTTGATTTTGAAGTTATCTCCGACACGACTTATATACATCAAGAATGTCAATGCGAACATATTTAGCAAAAACTGAGTGAAAACCAGGATGCTTGAAAAAATGTGAACATAAAAATATTTAAACCTCTATGCGGGAAATACTCAAAAAATCAAATGACCTGGTGACCCGTGACCCCAGGTTACATCAGGTCACGCTAGCCGGGGTTCATTTTGGTATCCTCTGTTAAGGAAATATTCGCTATATATTGGTACATAAATCATGCCAGTGGTCCAATGAAATTTGGAGATATGGTTTGTTTTGCTACCCCTACCCCTTATATTTTGCAGCTGCTCTCGCTAGGCCTTATCCACGATGGCTTCTCAATATCGTCCCCAAACATATATATGGGACAATTTCGCTTTGGGAACACAAATTCGTAAAACTAGACACTATTAGCAGCACCAATATGTAACTTACAAAAATATACCTTTTGGGGTGCATGGGGACCCCCTTAGCCACACACATCAATATATGTGAATTCAGGAAAATTTTATCGAGTAGATCACTAATACGTCAATCCCCTTAACTCAACCGTTAGAAAAGAAGTTATGATCAAAACGCGAAAAATGGGCTTCCGTTCGGGGATTACCCACCCCATCAAATGGCTAATGCGAACGTGTTTTTACAATGGCAGCCACTTTGGGGCCAAAAATATAATTTTTTGTTTCTCTTGTAACATAAAGTTAATGATAATAATGTATATTGAAAAGCTCGAATTAGAGTTGCAAATTAATGTAGATGAGAATTGGACACACCTATATGGGTTGCCATGGAAACGGGTCTTTCAGATTACCCTTGATCTAGAATATAACCAAGAGGGGAAACGCTCGTGTTATTGATAGGCCAGCAACGTAACCGATTTTTTGAAGATTTCCCGTTTTGGCTGCCATATTGATTGACGGCATGTTACAATTTTAAAGTATCAAAATACATTAAATGTGTCTAGCAACATAACCAAAGTACTTCTCATCTATTTTTATCGCAGGTATTTGCTGTTAAAGGCATATTTTAACATTAATTGCATCTTGGCTCCATTTTGAATTTGAAGTATGACTTATTTCAAGTGCCTTACACTTGTTATTTGGATCCTATAGTATCTCTAGTAACTCCATATTTTGATAATATAGGGTTGAATTAGATAATTATCATTTATATGGCACCGCCATCCTTGGATTTCTCAAAATGCTCAAGGAATGCCCAGGTGGGCAAACCCGGCCGAATTCTATTCACACAACCCTAATCTATCATTTTCAGCAACAAAATTGTGTCCATACTCCACTTTACGGTCACATGAGGTTCACCTACGAAATATACACAAATTATTGATGTTGTGGGCATATTGCCGCCTTTTATTGGTTACATAAGCCTCTTAGTCGTCCCCGCTGCCTATATAGTCCGCTGGGGGATATAGTCCGGTTCACATACACAATAGGCTTAAAATACATGATTGCCAGTAGGGCTACCATTCATAGGGCCGTGCCCAAGAAAATTTTATTGAGGGTGTGGCGGAACTAAATTTCGACCCAATGAGAGCGCAAGCGCGGGAGCGACTAAACGGATGGGGTGGTCCAGGGGGCAGAGCCCCCGGAAGCTCCTGAGGTTTTTAGGGTTTCAAGGAACCTGAAAACGCCTGTCCTTGCGTACTTCTTCCGGCACTTTTTGATCCTCTTTGCATGAAAAAAATCAAATAAAGTACATAAAATCACCATGGTTCACTGCCAAGCCCCGTAGTATTTTGAATTGGTGTGTCCTTTTTTTCTACTCTCTTTTCCTCTTCTTTTTCTTCTTCTTTTCTCCTTCTCTTTCATCTTTTTCTTTCAACTTCCCCTTTCTTCACTTCCTCTTTTCTTGAGAACTTTGGGGTGGGGCTTTTAGCCCCCACAGCCCACCCCCCGGGTACGACAGGTGCATCCTAGTTGAAGTTGTCCAGTGGAACTATGTACCTAGGAGCATTCTCTCATAGTCCGGTTAGGGTATTGTTCCGGAACAATAGACCGGAAAAAATAGCCCGCCGGACTATAATATCTGCCGGACTATATGAGCTTTCACACGGGCTCATTTGTAAAACTATACACTAATAGCATTGAACCCTGTCACTTGCTGTCATGGTTTCACCACGATCCAGTTAAGCACGTTATATTGGTTTCCGGAATCAGGTCATATTGAGCTTGTCGTTCGATTTTTAATCATGACTTCAGTAAATTACAAGTATTGCCTCTGGTTTTCAACAGAAGAAGATCTACGCTTCTTTCTTGAAGTCAAGCTGTCTCATATTTCATTCCCACCTCGATAAATGGAATCTCCGATTTGTTTGGCATTTTTCAGTTAGAATAAAATTAACTGAAAGACAAAATATAAGACACAATAAGTCAAGAAATGTTTAATGAAAATTTCTCCGACCAAGATCAGTGGTTGGGCCACGCGTCCACGCCCTCTGTTTGTATTTGTGTTGTATGAATGCGAACTCACAACTAGGGAGTCATTTATTAAATCATATGATTTGCAACATACGGTTCAAAATCGACTGACGGCTATTGATTGTATTTATTTGGCCATGTTTATATGTCATACTGATAAAATCACATTCCTCTTCATCGTCCTCAATATTATAACAGGCGGTGGCGACCAACAAGAAATTCCAAATCAGATGTCGCCAGTGCTTTAAAATTTAAAAACGAAATCATGACGAAAAATTCCGCTTATTTTATTTGTTAGCAAGGTATTTCTTATCCAAACCTCGCTGTTTGGGAGTCGACCCCACAGTACAAAGGGTAAGTTTTGATTTTTTTTATGAAATTACAGGTGGAGGAACGATGATGATGAGGTCGTATTTGGTCAACGAGAACCCCCACGAACGGCCACATGGCCCCACACCAAATCGGTTTATGGTTTGTATATCTTGTATTGGGTAAACTATTTGGATTCATTTGGGTGAGTTTGCTTTATAGTCCACGCAATCTATGAAAAATACTAGGTCACACCTAGGACAAAATTGCTACATAAGGGTTTTCTTGCTGTAACTAGCGGTAAAAGATCTCCCAACACAACATATCAAAAAGGTAGAAAAAGGGAAGTCTGGCAAGACATGCTAATTTGCATTTATCTTACGTGAACGTATAGGCTCATATTTCGACAAAGGTGTATAGCTCATAAATGCATACATAGGGAGATTTTCCATTTTTCTGTTAGTATTTGAACATGTTTTGCATGGCTATGCCTGCAAGGTGTGTAGCACTTGCAATTGATATATTAAAAGTGGAAAGTGATGGTCATTATTCAAGATGGCCGCAATTTTCCCGCCAAAATTAATTTTGCATTCTAGATGATTTGTCAGACTGCAATCGGGATGGGGAGATCTTTATTTAGCAAATTATTATTACAGAGTATTTATTCACTGGGTCAACTTGTGCCGGGGGGCCTCCCTATGCAAAAGTGATGGGTATATGTGCCTCGGCCAGGTGAAAATAGGGTCCTTTCCCGGGTCCTTTCAGATAAAATGTACCCAAAAATACGGGGTCATTCGGTACACAAGCTGAATAAAAATGGAGTCATCCAGTATGAAACTTTAAGAAGGGGACCAATGATGTTAAAACCTGAAGTTAATATATATATATATAGGAAGTGCCTCTTTTCCAGAGTTCAAATTGCCATGAAATCATAAAATTGCTGCCATGAAATTATAAAATTGTTAAAAATGTGCACGTTGGCTTCGACAATTTTGAATTTGGGTGTTCAAATTCTTTTTAAAAAAGTGGATAATTTTATGCAAACTTGTGATAAAAGTGGATAGCAGGAAAGAAGAAAATGAGGGTCATTGAGTATGTGAACATTTTAAAAAGGGGGTCATTTGGTAGGACAACAGCATAAAAAGGCAGTCAAGCATTCTTGACGTCACCAACGTCAGCATCTCACAGACCTTGACTACGGAGCTCTAACAGGGGATGTGATATGTGTTGCACAAGATCTACTACAAAGCATCATTTGAGAATGCTGCAGATAAAGTCAGCCTACCTCTAAATGCCAAAGAGACGGAATGGAATACATGACCGTCAATGAGGAAGAGAATCGTCAACCTATCTGCACTACACACGTACCCAACTCAAAAAAGTTAGACCGCAAGTATCTCGGGTCCTATGTTGGGACAGCAAGAAAGACTCAAGAGTTATAAAGGGCCTTGGCCTGATCGCTAATAGTATCGTCCCCATACTCCCAAGATTTTACCGGAAGTGGTCAATATTTTGGTATTTGAAGAAAGCTACTATTTTTACCCTTACCCTGAGAAATCTTAGGGCTAAAGGATATTTGGTTTGGAAATTATGAGCGAAAATGTACCCCATTTTGGTCGACCGATATTAATTTTACACATATATAGTGCTAAAAATCATGTTTGTAGCTCTCACATGAAAACGGGTTGAAATATCAGCGCAAAACTCTACAGATGGGGTTTAGGGGTGAAGACCATTCTATCAAGATGAAAACTTTTATTTACTTAAATCGGGTCGTCCCCTTTTAATATATTGTATAATAACCAAAATATAGGCCAAATGGCAAATACGTTTTATGCAAATTAGCATGTCTTGCCATGCTTCCTTTTTTCTACATTTTGATAATAGATGTATTATTAGTTTCACATGCGTGACAGTATTTTTGTATGGCTGCGAAACTTGGGTGCTGACAAACAATTTGGAGGATAAGGTCAATTCTTTCGCAACATGTTGCTACAGAATCATGCTGAACGTCAAGCGCATTGATCGTGTCTCAAATGCCAAAATCTATGCTGCTACGGAGCCTCTGATAAACCGAGTAAGACTGAGACAGCTTACTTTCTTGGTCATATTCTAAGGATGCCAGAGGGAGAGCTTAGTAGGTTCTATGCTTTCTACACACCGCCGCATGGCAAGAGGAAGCCAGGCCGACAGAGAACATCATATCTCTCCTACATCCAAAAGCTCTTGGGGATACAAACAACATGTTGCAACCAAAGGCTATCTCCAACTTGGCCCAAAACAGAAGTGACTAGAGGAAACTTGCAATCGCCTTCTGCGCAGTCGACTGATGATGATGATGATTAGTTTTAATATCGATGTTAATTTTAGGTGTATTGCTGTTTATTTTAAATATCATGTAGTTGGTCTTAGACAATTTATTTAATTTAAACCTTGGAAATTTTGTTAAGTTTATCATTAATTATTGATTCTAAAGTTTTAGGGTCATGATGTGAAAATAGAATATTAGTGTCATCAGCAAATAAGATAAAGTTTGGAATTTTAGAGCAGAGTGGACGATCGTTAATGTATAATAAAGAGTAATGGTCCTAGTATCGAGCCCCGAGGAACTCCACACGTAATGGGAACTGAACTGGACAGGGTGTTGTTGAAGAGAATACGTTGACGTCTACCAGAAGGATAGCTTCTGATCCCATAGTTGTAGGTTTATGCAAAAGAATGTAATGATTTATGGTATCAAGAGCCTTACTTAAATCAAGAAAGATACCAACCGTGTTTTGGTTTTGGAGACACGGTAAAATATCCTCTCACAGGGACCATCCAAATACCTGAACTGATTTTGAAATCCAATGTCTTCACTTTCAGTAATGAATCTGGTGAGGTTTCAAGATCAATACGCTGTCATATACCCAGTAAAAAGAGCTCTCAGTGCGTAACTTAGGGACCAGTTACCATCCGGATTTGCCTCCTCTTCAAACCATCATAAGAACCACTGGTCCAATTCTATGGAACCCATAGTAAATCAGGAAACTTATCCTGAGGGGCCCTCCTGTTTTGTCTTACAAGCGTCACCCTAACCTAAGGACCATTTTGTGCGTGCGGAGGTCAATATGTCCAGAGTAGACCAGAATCAAACATCTAGGTTGGAAATGGGGCTGTAAAACCTTGTAATAATGTGTCATATTCAATCTACTGACACCTTTGCCAGTCACATCACGAAAAAGGGACTTATTCCATCCGGCAAGCCACTTCATGGACTTTTACAATGTCATTTCTCTCATTGAATGTCGTGTTGGGCGGTATCCAATATGTCGCAGCTTTGCAACGATGTCAGAGAGAGAGAATGCGAAATCATCGTAGTACTATAAACTTCGTATCATTCGCAAACCAGTTTTTCTTGCCTCACCACTCGGTCTAAGAC
Organism: Ophioderma brevispina; assembly: GCA_023653785.1. Classification (NCBI taxonomy): domain Eukaryota; kingdom Metazoa; phylum Echinodermata; class Ophiuroidea; order Amphilepidida; family Ophiodermatidae; genus Ophioderma; species Ophioderma brevispina. Next base: position 9,920 of record JAMKCH010020536.1, on the reverse strand, counting down.
TCCAAACTAAGTGTCATGGAATCATTTGGGAAGCCAATCAAAGCAAGTAACTCAAAAAGTGTAATTTCTGTGATTCCGCCGAAAACGGAGAGTTTTTGTGACGTCTGGGATTGGAATTTTTTCAGGTAATATATTTTTATCAGAGATAAACTTCAACACAATTATTCAAAATCCAAAGACTTAGGAAAGTATGGGTCTTCAAAGTCTCTGAAAATACGTACGCGACTACGGAATTGTCAAAGCAATATATAAAAACCCTGAAAATGACAAAACGACCCAGAACTCTTCACAATTATCTCAAAAGTAGACTTCAAAACATTTAAGGGGGGGGGGGTATGGGGTCTGAAGCAGTGAACTTTAAATGAGTTTTTAATTTTCCTAAATAGTGGTATATACATGTTATATTTTTTTTTTTTTTTTTTTTTTTTTTTAAAAATGTTACAAAGTTTTAAAATCCATGCAAATTTTGCTCTGGTGCCATGGTAACCCGTAAGGCCTCTGATTGGCTGAACACTAGAACGAATGTAACTAAATAACTAACTGCTACTGGGGACAAAATGGGGACATATGCAGGAGGTAATACGGAGTGACCATGAAGCCGGATTTTAATACCGTTGCCATGGATATTTCTCGATACAGCGCGGACCATTACTGGCCTTCATACCACAATATAGCTCATGAAATTTATATGCCGCCGCTCGTGTTTAAGTTGGGCACATCTTTTTAGTGCATTATTCTTCTTCACTTATTATATGTTTGACCCATTATCATGCTATTCTTACTGTGTTCATTATGTCTTTCCGACTATTGTGGCTTCCAAGCGTGTGACCAAACACTTTTTTGCTTATGTTAATAGATGTAGCGTTTTCTAGTTATTACGTTCGTTCGTCGTTTGTATTGTTGGTATGTTAACTAAACGAGATAGGCCTCCAAACATTTTAGCAACAAGACTCTGGGCCGCTTTTGATGTGAAAACCTATGGAAGTATTTTTACAATTTCACGTTCTTATCGGAATTTATCATAATTATTAATTGAAAGAATCATCGAAATAGGTGCTTCCATTGTCCTGTAATTAATTTTTAAAAATAATTTTTAAATATCGCAGGGGGAGGAAAACAAATATAAAATACATAAAAATCACTTACCCAGGACATTTAAACTTTAAATGATGGGAAAGGATAATATAAGTATTTAGTACTTCCCAACTAGCCCAAAATTGAACTGTGTTAATAGTTCATAAATAAATATTCTTTTAAAAAATATCTTAAATATACCCCTTGAAATTGTCACATGATAAAGCTAGGAGGATGCTGGCATTTTTGGCAAATTTCGCGTACACTACTTTACTTTGATCCGTCATAGCTCGGGAACCGAAGTTCGATTGCGACGAATAATAAAATGCATTTTGTAGATTACAGTCTACACAATTTACCAATTGTGCATATCTCATTTTCTGATTAGAACAATTTTTTCATATTCAGACCCCATACCCCCCCCCCCCCCCACCCCGTGGCCCCCCCCTTAGTGGACCTAGTGGTTCCTCTTTCCACTCCCTTCCTTACAACAAGGGCCGATTTTAATTATTTTGGTATGAACTACTCATTTTAAAGTTCACAATTACAAATCATGATGACCTAAAGCGACCAGTGCAGTGATTTTGTTACATAACAGTGTATAGACTTATATGGTCATTTCAGATAATTTTCCTTTTATAGGTCTATGAACTTTCCGCGTTATTCCACATCCCAAAAAAGAAAAATGAAATATTACCATTGATGGGGCTGAAGAAGTTGCTGCTAACTCTTTTTTGTCTAAAATACATTTTATGGTCATTGCCTCCCTCACATTTACTCTTAGTGATGGATACACTGCTGTTTGGCTAACTGATACCTAAAAGTAATTGTTGTTTTCTAAATTTCTTTTAACACTCAAATAAAAAAAGAAACCTCATTTTTTTACTAGTCAGAATTTTTATGTGCAACGTTATAACCAAATACCAAATGTTCCAAACGATCAAGTCAACAATACAATACAAATAACATTGAATATAGCGCGCCTTATCAAAATAACAGTAACAGTAGGACGCAACGACGCAATATATCCGTTAAAGGGAGGTCAATGTTTCGGATCGAACTTTGGTGAACTGCATGAGCACTGTAGCACCGTGGGTACGATGAACGATATTTTTTCGGGCGTGTTTCATTGAATTTACAATTGATTGATTATTATAACCAGGAGGGGACCAATTATTCCCACAAACTGCAGAATAGTCTTAATAATTATGTATATGTTTATAAAAATATACAATTTTTTCAATTCCGGCTTTCTCCATAGTCGATTAAGGGCAAATCTAGTTATGATCCTACTGTCAATTCCAGCAGAATTTTGCAATGTTTACATTTTTTCAAGTACCTGCGATGTGCATATTATCAACCGAAAGGGCTCATATTTCTTGATTAGATAAAATTCTTGTATATTTCCATCTCTGATGAAAGATGAAACACGTGTGTGCAAAAATGATATTTGAATATAGATACACGCCTATACATATAGACAGGCCGTACGGGGGTTTGGCGGTACTTCATCAACCACATTTACACCATAGCATCTGTACTTCTGGGACACAGCGCCACCTATACCGTATCCGCATCGCTAATCGGTGGGACTCCCTAGCAGCCAAGAGCAGTGTTAAAGGCTCTGCGATTATCTGAACAAGGAATAAAAAAACGGTTCGCGGTACCTTGGATATCGCGGTACCTTGGATAAACTATGTCATCTCCAGACAATTTAGTTAGGAATATGTTGGTGCGTAAATTGTTACTATAGGGGCCGAGTATTTTGGCGCAATCTCCAGTGTACCGCATGTACAAAAAATACGAATCAACGCTATCTGACACAGTGTGTACGTGGAGTTTTCCCACGCTCAGCCCTACTAGTCCGCAGAACCCTGACTGAACCTAAACATTTGTTATAGTTTTTTTTTTGATTGTATTTTATAGCTGAGGGGTCTCCTTTTCAGAATCTCCGTGTGGACTTTGTCCACCCCTTGAGATTTTGAAAATTCAAGATGGCGTCCACGATGGCCGCCCTTCATATTTTCAGCTATAACTCCCCTTCATATTCAAACTATAATCTATTTGGTGTTCTAGTCATCTGTTTTTGGGTCAATATCATTTAAGACTAGTTTCGGCATGAATTTAGTATTCTGCCACCGATTAAAATTCGGCAACCTTTAACATGCGTTATTCCGTTACGTTGCCGAATTCGTAGCCTTGTGGCCGAATACGAAATTCTTTCCCTAGCTTCAAGACCCAATTAGGGTTCACACAACCTCATGATCAATCCAAGATGGCCGCCAATATGGCCGCCACTTAATATTTTCAGTTGAGCTATAAACTCCCTTATATTTCAACCTAATAATATCTGTAATGTAAAACGAAAAGCTCGTTTTCGAACGCGTTTTAATTATACACCTATTTAAATTAACGTGTAAATGAAACATACGACAGTAATGTGAAATCGCGATATGCAGGTTTGAGCTTATTGATGAAAATTCTTAATTAATATCTCACTAATTAGGTCACTGTCGAATTGTAACTTTGTGCATGTTATAGACCATACATATAATTACACAGACCAAATATCTCAACAAAGTCAAAAAGTCAGTAAGACAGTATTGATTGTGGGCGACGATATGTTTGTTTTTCAATGAATGCAATGAGCTTTTTCACGATTGATGAAGCATTGCATTGTGGGGAAATTTAAGATTGCTCAATAAATTTAATGCTTGAGCTAAAACCTACTCTAGTTTGCTGTGGTAATGTTGCTGTCTTATTAACCGTGTAATTCAACCTAACAGACTGTCCCCAAAAAAACTATACCATCAAAGATTAATTATTTTGGGGCCAAAAATTCAGTTCATATCTCGACTGGAGTTTTCCTGATTCTTTTGGGGAAGTGTCCCCAAGCTTTTTTCATGATATTTTTAGTTGGTGTAATTTGGAGGTCTGGTTCAGAGTATGGCTTTATTATCTGCAGGTTGAAAAACCTGTTGGGGCCAGGTTCGGCTATTCTGCATTCAACAAAGTTGCCATTGAAAATCACCTTCAAGACATTTTTTTTTGAAATTAAAAAAAGTAGGTATAAAGTGCTGATGCTTGTGATATAACATAATTTATACTTTATAATGTCGCAACTGCCTAATAAATTCATGTAGCATTGCAAATTCAATTCCAAACAGTCTTGTTTGTCTCACTTTACTCCAGGTTCAGCAGAAGGTGAAACCATAAAACACCCTGTTAAAGTAAACTGAGAACCTGTGAACACACCATCCTGTCCTTTAATGTTCTTTGTTGAACACTGCTTTCTTCATCTATATCCCTCCTGGCATCTTGGATGCATTGGGGAATAGGGAAGGTTAATTGTTTCCTACACATTAGAGCGTTGTCCACCCATTTGTCCCTCAACAGACTTGTAAACTGTCCAAATTCCCCAAATTTTCCATGAATTCATGTTATTGTCCCCCTTAAGTGAGTCCTCATTTCAACCCACACACATATAATTTCTGGTGCTTTCACTGACATAAATATATGTGGATTAGTTCAATGCATATACTACATTCACCTCTGATCTGTACATATTCTTTGGTGGAAAACGGTTTAATGCCACAATGATGCTACACCCCTTATACCTTTAGTTTCTAGTTTTCTGAAACTGCTGCCAGGTGGTAGTTTTCTTTGTGATTCAACTGACAATATCTCCGCTTAGGGTCCATCAAGTGATGGAATAAAATCGAAGGATTTGGCTTAGGATCCTGTCTAACAAATAAAGTCAAAATATCTGGCAACAATGCAGATGTTTATATTTTTTTAAATAATGTGTATTTTGATTGTGTATATTTTTTATTGGGACAGTCGGTATTCCGACAGCAAAGGTTAGTCATTATCACATTCAATATGTACAGGTGTGAGTAAAAAACACTTGACCCTGATTGTGTCCGCCATTTTGAATTGTTTAAGTAACGTATATCTAACACATGTGGTTATCATCTGAAAGCCTACTTCATTATCTTTAATTTGAATGGTAGCGTATAGCTTAATCTAATGCGAACCGCTGGCAGAACCCTCTGTCCATGGTCACTCTCCCCATCCTTGAGGGATTGGAGCCGACTATAGGGACCCTGCCGCCGAAACGCAACTGAGCTCGTCCGGCTAAGAAAAAGAGCCGCCTACCTCGACCGGGGTAAACTATGGCTAGCTCCCACGCGGGCGTACTCTCGAGCCCAGCCCCAGGTCGAGCTCACGTCGGGATGCCCCAGGGAGTTCGTGGTCGACCCTGAAGCTGGCTCCCGACCTCAGTTGGTGGACGCATCCCCGCAACTTGGAGGGGGACCCCTTCAGGAAATTACACCCTTCGTGACGCTGACGACAGCTGCATCAAAGTCGGGGTGGGGGGTCCACTTAGGGTCCCACGAAGTGTCCGGGCCTTTGGTCGCCCATGCAAGCTCGCCACCATATCAATGGCCTCGGAGCTGTGGGCATCTCCTTGCACTGAAGCACTGGGTCTCCCGGACCAGGGGAAAGATGATCCTGGTCCGATGCGACAACATGACGGTAATGACATACCTCAACAAGGAGGGGACAAGGAGCCCCGCAGTCTCTGCAAGGAGGTAGTCGGCTCCTGAGTGGTGCAGGGCAACGGGTGCGATGGCGCGCTGATGCATCACATGTACCAGGGATGGAGAACGTCCTAACGGACGCCCTCTCCCGGAAAGGGCAGCAAAAGCAGCGCCATCGAAGGAGAAGGGGCGTCATGGAATGGCGTCTCCTGCCGGCAGTCTGCCGGTCAATTTTTCTGAGGCTACAGCGTCCCCACGTGGACCTTTCGCCTCCTCCGTGAATCCCACTTCCCAGGCGTACTACTCGGGAGTCAAGATCCCGAGCCGTGGTCCGGATTCATAGTGTCGGATTGGTCGGGGATCAGTTGCTTACGCATTCCCCCCATTTGAGGATGATACCGAGAGCCTCGGCAAGGTATCTCGGTCCGACAATTGCCTGGTTCTGTTAATGGCCCCATGTGGCCGGATCAGCTGTGGTTTCCACGACTTCTGGAGCTGCTAGTGGGGGACCCCTTCTTGCTCCCTCACGCGGTCTGATAAGCGGTCCTCCAGCGTACACGTCCGTCCCGTAGCGTACCATCCGCGCTCCGTCAACCTGACTTTCTGGCGCATTTCCGCCAACAATACTAGTTTAAGTCCGGGAGTGGGTTCCCATGCACCCCAATTTATTATTTTTCTAACCTACTTTTGTAATCCTTAAGTGCTAGTGAATGAATTTTGATGTTCCCAAAATTAAATATTGTCCCATGGGTCCTTTTGGACGGCCATCTTGGCCGCCATCTTGGATTCTGATGGAAATCGATTATGAACATAACTTTTGAACTATACACCATAGGAAAACAAATGAACAACCCATTTTTTGGATATTGGTGCATGAGAAATCAATTGAGAGGGTTACTTTTTTATGATTCAAGTCAGCAAGTCATAATCATTAAAAAAAGCCGAAACTAAAAAAAAAATCAACAATTTTTTGGGGTAAAAGGGGCTCTTTTTGGTACATTGAGATGGATATTGTTGATTTATTGATCTTATTCTGTTTTCTAGGTGGCACTGACTTATTGTAGTTAATAGAACTGTTGGTGACCTCAACAATTGTATCATAGTTGTATTTTAGGCGATGGATAAACCATGGCCAAAACGCAAAAGTAAAACAGTGGTGGCGAACAAAAGTACTGCCGAAATGCGCCTCTTGTAAATTGTATTTTACATACGTGTATTAGACTAGTTTTTCATGCTGCAGGGGGGTCCACCACCCTGACAAGCTTGCTCAGCTACTTGCATTCGTGCAGATGACTCAATTAAATCTCACGATTCACCCTGGACGATGATGGATATTTCTGTAATCACATTCTGGAGAGCCCTGCTGGTGAAGATTTAGCCATCTCATCAAATTGGCTATCATAAGGCTGCTACCAAAACTTTACTAAACAAAGATCGATTGAAATGTAGTGCAGCAACCAATGAAGCTCAACATCACAATCCTCTTGTACACGTAAACCCAACAATTATAGGCCCCATGCAGTGTTTCCTCCAGAATGTACCTTTTGTGGAACAGTGGAAAGGAAAGTACATGGAAAACGATATAGAAATGGAGATCCCGGTCTGGCCGCCATTGTTTGTCGGGCATGGACGCGCTATTAGGGGTATTCGTAAATGTTCGTAAATGCATTTTACGGCGTCTCGCAAGCTTCGTTAGCTTAGCGTTGGCAGCGTCTTCAGCGTTAACACCCACAAACGGTGTCTGCGGTAGCCCACGCGTATACATTCGACGCATTATTTTTCACCGTTTCATGCTGCTGGCGCATGTCGACAAAAAGCATCCTGTTGAGTTTTTATGATTAATTATCAAGAAAGAATATAGAGTTCACACTGCAGAGAAGCTGTGATTGTGAAAGGCCCGACCCGGCTTCAGTGTGGGTCGTCGACATGCTTTTCACATATAATCAGCAGTCATGCAGTTAAGAGTCGAGCCAGAGCTAATTTTAATACGTGCTGGATAGGGAAAGTAATCTAGGCTATGAAGAAAAAAACAGTACACAATTTATAGCCAGCATCCTCTATAAAGTTGCAAAGCACAAAAACCACTCGGCAAGTGAGTCGTCAAGTAGTAAAAAGGGACCGGTTGTTTTAGCGAACATGCAAGGCCCACTGAAAAAATCTGGCCAACAAATTAACAATACTGTAAAAGCGCCAGTACATGGTTTGAAAAAAAAATATCAAAACACTAGAAAATGTTATGTATTCGGTAACTTATTACAGATTTTTGCGAAGTGTATAGAATAAAAAAAAAACACTGCGCCATTAATGTAGACCTGTACATTGTGTACCGCTAAAATTGACAGTTTGTTGTAAAATCTCAATCAAAACCTGGTCAAAACATGTAAATGCATTACCGTATTTTGTTGAAAGAAAGAAGGATGACTGTATAATACTTGTGAAATTTTTTATATAAACTGTTAACTGACATTCACAATAGATATGATATTGACAGTATTTAAAATGAATAAGAGCGACAGTTTAAATTCAGCCATAATAGGCCCTGAAAAATTAACATAAAAATACACTTGCTGTATTTCCAAATACCCGTAAAAACGGTATATAATAGCCTTTTTATACTATGTGACGGTAAATTTCAGGGTGGTATTTTACACTGTAGGAGTCTACCGCTAAGGAAAATTGAGTAACTTCTAAATAAGGCCCTATATGATAAACACATTTATTTGAAGTTAGGCGAACTTCGCTGAATGTAGTTTATGGACTCTATATTATTTCAAATTACATAAAAGCTTTTTAACAGCCCAGAGGGACACTTCCCCAAATCAAGACAAAACGATTTGTCAACAAAAAAAATGATGGATTAGGCAATACCCGTATATTTTCCGTTTTTACGGAGAAGTAGATAACTGCATGGTTAAAAGCATCCAGGGGGGGGGGGGGGCTATAGGGTCAGCCATTTATTTCAAATTTATTATGGTCTGTAACGAGAGTATAGCATTTTTTCTAGTAATAATATTGCTGTTCTGCGTGAAAATAGACATTCAATTTCACAAAAATTTAAAACACGACGCGGTCGCGCTCCCGTAATTGTAATAACGATACCGTAAATTTTAAGGCATGTATACACCATTTAATTTATTATCTTATTGCGGCATCCTTTGCAGTGTTGCTCTGCTGGGGCGAATTGTTAATGGGAAAAAATCCTCCAAAAGCTCTGTGGAAAGTGGGGCTATATAAGATACACCTAATCTTTTAGAATTATCATGTTCATTTAAGGTTGACCGATCATAACACCCCCCACACACACACACACACACTACTCTATCAAACTTGAGATTTGTTATCAGAAGAATTTCAAATTCCTCAGACCCCATTGAATTTAAGGCCTGGAAAATGTTCCCTTGTGAAGTTGAACAAAAACGTCTTCAAATGTGGTCGAAGTCGAAAAATACAAAACACACACTGGCCAAATTAATTCACATTTTTGCTACTATTATTCAAAGCACCGGACCGATTAATCTTATTATGTGTGTATGGATCAAGTGTGGGAAAAATATGGATTCCAAAAAACACTAATGATCTTTATAAAGATTATTACAAAATTACAATGAAGGAAATTATTTATGGCCCACAACCACGCTCACTCTAACCATTACAAATGTGATCGGGAAGGGCGGGATTTTAACACCGCGAGCACTTTTCAATATCTTTTTACATGCAAAATCTTTACGCAACCACGGCGGTTGCGTCGCTAAGACGACTTCACGGTAATACGCACAGGACACTTGCGTTCGTTTCTTTTCCGTGTTGTTACTCGGTAAAAAACCAAGGAATACCCCCAATAGCGCGTATTTGTGGTGACAAAGTTTGGTACAGGCCGGTATAGGGCAGACCGGGGATGCCTTTTTATATCTGGACATGGACAAGACTGCGAGATGCCATCAAACTTCCCGTATTCAAAAAGACCGGAGCATTGAAAGAGCTGAGCCTTGATAACTAGACATAAGCTATATCATCGTAGAGGGCCAGGCGAGAGCGTTGCAAGAGAGCTAATTACCACCATTCATCTCGCACATCCTTTAACGAAGTATAGACTGATATGTGCTAAACACCGACCTACGGACGATGCCATTGAGACAGAGCAGGATCGGGCAGGATCGTAGAGTGATGTGCATCTGAAGGAATCAAATGTTCTAATTGTCAGTCAGACAAGTTATTGGGCAGAATAGAATGTGCTACTCACATCGCTGTATCTTTGTACATACAAGATTGGAGAGAAATGGCTTCCCCAATCCATAGTACAGA
>JAMKCH010020535.1:0-21188 GCA_023653785.1 Ophioderma brevispina | reverse complement strand
TTTCATATCACACACACACACCTGCAGTTCCTTTAAATTTACTGAGAGTGTAAAACTACCATGATACACTACGGATATCACACTTGCATGTTGGCAGAGAGAGTCATTGGAGACTGTAGAGTTCTGTCCTTCACTGTTTCTTTTCGGCATGATAACAACACAGTATCTTAGTCTCACATTAGTCTTGTATCATTGAATACCTTGGAATTTAAAAGAATTGTTACAAGTATTATCTTGGTCTGGATTGGTTTTAACTCCAGCAAAACAGGGTCCCATCACGCAAGAGTATTATGTATAGATGTGCAAGTCTAATTACTTGGCCAACAAAGTTTCTTACAATTACCCCAAACGAGACTATCGACATTGACGGCCCTAATTTGCATATTCTTAGTATTTGCAGGTGAACATGTTAGTGACACAGGAACAAAAATTATGAGCACCTTTTAAATTATCCTCGACAATGGAAGCATAGGTCTTGTCATCTTATGTGGGCAGGTATGTGGAATATTGGCCAAGATATACCCAAATATGGATTTTTAGCTAATGGTGACCTAATTTGCATATTATGTCATCATGGAAAGAGCTGGTAATTTTCAAAATGGTTCCATCTTGATCTTTGACCCTCAAAACATAGGTCCAGTCATCTTATTTGTCCATTTATCAACAGTATTGGTTGAAATATATCGAAAATTGTATTTTTAGCTAATGGCGACCCTAATTTGCATATTACGTCATCATGGGGACATCTGGTAATTTTCAAAATGGTTCCATCTTGATCCTTGACCCTCGAAACATAGGCCCAGTCACCTCATTTGTTCATTTATCAACAGTATTGGCTGGGATATATCGAAAATTTTATTTTTCTATAATGGCGATACTAATTTGCATAAATTTGCATAAAAATGATACGTGGGACACTTTTGATTTTTTTAACATAGCTAATCGTTTTCTACACATTTTTTCTGATATAGTGACATTGATTAGAAGTTTATTTCAGGGGGGTGCTCGAACACCCCTTCTACCCACTAGACTATATTGATCTATCACCCAGCACTCTGTTATAGACTTACTTCGTAAGCCAAAAAAGTTCAAGTAAAATGGGTTAAAGCATCTTTTCAGTTGAACAAAGTTGAGCATTTACGGCTTTTTAGTTTTGATCTCAACACATCCTCTCCAAGTGAATTCATACCATTATGTGTTTACTGAGAGGAATAAAAATTTAGACTATAAATATAGGAATTGTAAGTATCCTCGAGTCATTCCATGGCAACTCAACAAGGTGTGAACACCTTACCCTTTATATTTCCTTCATTTTCTAATAGCGGTAGCAATAAAAAAAATAGGTATGATAAAATGTACAATTGGATATGATGCACCAATTATGGTAGCTAATACTCTCTACTTAGCCCTTGTCTGGAGTGATTTAGAATATGCTCACTCCCTGTGGAATGGTACATCTGAGCACAATGTTCAGTTGATTGAAAGTGTTCAGAGAATGTAGCAATAAAAAAAATAGGTATGATAAAATGTACATTTGGATATGATGCACCAATTATGGTAGCTAATACTCTCTACTTAGCCCTTGTCTGGAGTGATTTAGAATATGCTCACTCCCTGTGGAATGGTACATCTGAGCACAATGTTCAGTTGATTGAAAGTGTTCAGAGAATGAAGTGATCATAACCAGCGTCCGAATTAAGGGGAAAGTGTGGTTGTCCCACGGACAACCACGTTGCAACTTTTGGTTGTCCGCCAAAATTTTTGGTTGTCCGTATTTTGAAACAAGCTTCTGTATATATTATATACATGATAAGTGAAATGATAATATTTTTGGTGGTCCTGCGCCATGCTAAATTTTATGATTGTCCGTCGGACAACTGTAGTATCATTTTGGGTTGTCCGACGCTCACTTTGGTTGTCCCGGGCAGACAGACAACCACTACTTCGAACGCTGATCATAACCTATTTCACAGATTCAGGTTTGGACAGGATGACATTCTATTAGATCATTTTGTGTGAATTTAAATGCACACTGCGACCCCCACCACTGTCCTCGCTGCATTGGCCATCTTCTTAATCCCACAGGTTTGCAAAACTATCTCATAAATCCACCTTTTTTCACTGCATTGGATCAACTACCGCCCCCATCAGATCCACTACTACGTGTTTTTCCATTTTCAAATCTCAGTCCTTGATTTTTTGATATCCAAATTCACATCTCAATTAGACTCAGCAAATTGATACTTGTTTTTGGGTGACTAACTGCCTTTGTTCCACCTGCCAATTTGCTACAATCTCCCTCTTTATCTTGTTTTGGCCTCCTAGATGGGATGGTCCAAGGGGCTTTGTTTCTGTCACCTGTTCATCCCATCTTGCACTGGTATTTGTGCAATTGGTCTTATATTTATTTTCTGTATCCAAATACATAACTTTTTGCACTATTTTTTTTTCTATTTTTCTGTAGTGTTCATTTTAACCATTGATGAAGCATAATAGATACTTGTTTTTTTAAATTGGGGTCCTTGTACCGCTAGTGACCCTGCCATTGTGGTTTGTGAATGATGACCTCATATGACCTTTGAACCTTGACATTGACTTGTTGACCTCATAAACAATGAGGGTTTGCATGCATTCCCATAAACCAAGTTTGGTTCCATTGGTTATTTCAACTTTTCATTCAGGTCAATTTTACATTTTCGCTTGACCTCACATGACCTTTGACCATTGGTGTGTTGCCTTTGCCTCATCAACAAATGCAGGATCCCACTTTGCACTTTAAGCTTTGGTTAAATCCATTGAAAGTGGCGATATGACCAGCAAATGTAATTCCTTTTTATTAACAACACAGCACTTAAATAACAAACTATATCAACAGACTACAAAAACATAGGCAGGCGACACAAAAATTGAAAAACAAGATGGAGGCGGACAGGCGCGGGAAAGTGGGGTTGAGAAACAAAAAGTCTGAAAATTTTGAGTTCCTTTTCCTTCTGTCCCTCTGTGGACATCTCTTCAACATGCCAACCTGCAGGGTGGGTCTAGTGTAATATAGGTTGAGGTTCGAATACGACTAAAATGCAAAGTTTGCTTTTTCAAATGGGCTCCATATTGGAGCCAAATTTGTATACATCAAATTATTCTGTATACTTTTGGAGGACTACCCCCCCCCAAAAAAAAAGAAAAATATTTTTAAAAGGACAGCCTGGTATTTTAAGCTCCTATAACTTGGTGAAAGGATATGATTTCTGATTAAATATTTGATTTAACATTTTCACAATCATTGCTGATACTGTTTTAGAGTTACAGTTCTCTAAATGTCAACATTAATGGCATATTTTACATGAACTTTCCTGAAATAACAAATGGCTGTAGCAAGAAAACAAAAGAGAGTTACGAGGCTCAACATTTCAGAATGTTAATTTCTCAATAAGGTCTACCATGCCCAATACGAAGGAAATGTAAAGCATGGAATGGCTATCTTTACCATTTTTCAAATGACAACATACCTATACAGTGCCAGGTGATCCTTCAAGTTGATGACGGCCAAATCAACCATTTTGCCAAAATCTCAAAGCCACAATCTGAAAGATACAAAATAACCTGAAATAAGAAATGAATCAAGTTGTGCAGACTTATTTTCAGTGCTTGTCATGCAATGAAGCAGACTACAACACATACAGAGTACAGATTATATTATCTCTCAATCTGTCATCAGGAAATTAAAGGGTTTTCAAAATCTCATGTATGCAGGTTATTTATTGACCGTGTATTTAACAATACACTTTTAATGACCTTTGCGTATTACTTTTTCATTAAAAGAATTCATAACATATATAAATTATGTGTGTTGCTTGTATAAGAGCATCGCCCGAGTGCTGTAGTTCTTGATTGTTTTAACAAAAAGGGCCCTGAGGTTGTTCAATTACATAAAGAGAAGGTGAAAACATGAAACAAGATGACTTCTGGAACCACATGGACATTTATAAAATATTTTTTATTTGATTATCCAACAGCTTTGACAGTTATGAACTTTGTGCTAGCTGTTTTTCGGTCATTGTTTTAAGGGATTTGGTTTGGTCCATTGGAATTTACTTGGGATCAAACCAAATATGTCTGATTTAAAGGTCCATGGCCCGATCGCTAATCCTCGTCCCCAGAAGCCCAAGATTTTACCGGAAGTGGTCAGCATTTTGGTATCAGAAGAAAACTACTATTTTTTTCATTTACCCTGTGAAATCTTAGAGCCAAATGATGTTTGGTTTGGAAATTATGAGTGAAAATGTACCCCACTTTGGTTAACCAATATTAATTTTACACAGTACTCTATGGGGCTTACAAAATCACGTTTTTAGCTCTCGCGTCAAAAGGGATTGAAATATCGGCGAGAAACTTTACAGATGGGGTTTTGGAGCAGAGGTCAATTTATCAAGATGAAAACTTCATATCCTTAAATCGGGCCATCCCCCTTTAAAATATGACCAATTTAAAATATGACCTCTTGGGATCTGGCACAAGTTCACCTTTTAGTCAATCTAATCAAGTAAACCTAACCAAAATTGAACAGACACACACATGCAGAAGGAATCTGCTGCCGCAAAATCCCCCATGGTTTTAAGCCAGGGGTTTAAAATGGGAGATTGCCTCAAAGACCGAAATATGACTGATAATGACAAAGTAAAACCAAATTCTGTACTTCTAAAAAGGCTTCTTTGGTATTGGTTATGTATATTGCTACTGCACATTCTTTAAATGTTTGTATTTTTTTCTCAGAGCTGAATTGAGTTGAGTTTCTTTCACTGCACAATAAAATTGTATTAATATTAGCACCTTGTATTATTTTCTTTGCATTACACAGTTCCATGACGTGCATTTCCTGTTTGTAGGAAGATAGCCTGCATTTCTAAGGACATATTGACAGCAGCAAAGAAACTTATTCGTAGTGTCCCATTGTTAGCTAGAACATATTATTTGGGAAAGAAAGCACGGCTCTTTCAAGCCAATACCAGTCCTCAAATATGTGAAGAATTAAATGAGAAGAGCTTTGGAAAACAGGAAATTAATGAGAACATACAAAATGAGCTTTGTGACCTAAATGACTTTGAGGATTTTAAAGAACTTTGTGCAGCTAGAAAGTGCTATGGATGCTCTACTGGTAGTGATGTTTTTCCCTGCAAATCTTGTAGGATGGATAACCAGACAGCACCCACTGACAAGCCACAAAAACACAACAACTATGTTGAAAATACCGATGAAGTCACTGTTCCTCCAATCAGAGGAACTCCTGATGACTGTGAGAATGACATTGTCTGTGTACCTGAGAGCAGAGATGATGAATTGGAAGAAACTAGTGAAGCTGGTGGCCACTGTGGTAATTTTATGAATGAAGCAGCTGAGCATTTCACAGTGATGCAGGAAGAAAATGATTTTGATTGGGATGTTGCCAAAGCCATAGCAAGCGAAGAAGCAATTGGGCTTGAAGCAGCAGCAGGGGAGCAACATGAAATGCATGCTAGCCAAGATTCAAATAAAGCTGAAGATAATGCCAAGCAGGCTACAAAAATGCCATCTGATCAGAACATGCCAACATTGCCATCAAAACTTATGGAAGATACTGAGGAAAACAAATATCTGGAAGAAACTGTGTTTCAAACAACTGCCAACATATTTTTGAAAACTGCTGGAACCACTGACATGACTGCTGTGACACAGAAAAATTACAAACAAGAGTTGACTCTTTATATTGATTTACAGCAAGAGCAGACCACAGAAGGGCAACATAAGGAAAATGAAGTCACTAAGAAGATAGAAAAAGAATGCCATGCTCAAAGTATAGATCTTAATGACACTGCAATGGTTGAACTACCTGGGGAATCCATAGAAGATAAATTTGAGGACTCCAAAGTGAAGGGGACAAACCAGCTTAACACCAAGCAATCTGCAAATTTAGATATGACTGAACATGTAGATGACACAAACGTCGAGTTCAATAGAACTGCACAAACAACTCCAAACCCCAATTCAACTTTGAAAACCTCTACTGACATGTGTAATGCAGCACAAACCCTTAATCAAGTGAGTCATCTAGATATGGCTAAAAGTACAACTTTGGATCCACAAAGCTTGCATAAGGGTTGTAGTCATCTGCACAGACAGGTAGTCATGGGTGATGTAATAGCACTTGATACACATGTAATCCAACCTGGAGTTGCTGGTGTTACTAACTCAGAGACAATTATGGTAGATGGTGCGCATCCACATCACAACATGTCCAAAATAGGACAAGCTATGTCAACTAGTGATACTCTACAACAGAGTGAAAAAGGTAGCAAAGCAGAAAAGCAGATGTCTCAAAAGCAATTGAGTACTGAAAACAAAACAAGACACATAGAAGACTCTGAAAACCTCTCGACCCATCAGATGGAAAATACCAGCCAAAGTAGCATTGGCAAGGGGTTGCAAGGCAATGGAAAGGATTCGCATGACACTGAAACCAAGGAAAACTGCCTACATTGCAAGAATGGTGAGGAGCATAAAGTCTGCATAAAGGAAGAAAAGGTAAACATATCTGCTGTAAACACAAAACAAGAAAGAGAAACCAACCAACCAAGAAACCATGTGGAAATGGATGATGCTGATGGAAATAAGGCATACCACAAAGATCAAGAGAAGGAAACCTCTGGATGTAGTCTTCAGGTGAATAATATTGCCAATCCTGAAAATGATGAGAGTGGCTACTATTCCAATCACATGAGCAGCTTTGAATCAGGTGACATTGATACAAATGAAACAGGGGTCTGTCCTACAAACCTGCAAGTTCCCATTACTTCAGAAGAAGATTGTAAAGGTACTCCAGTAGACTCTGCAGAGAATTTCAGTGTAAATAAATCACCCGAACCAATGCAAGAGGCAAAAGTGGAGTCCAATAAGGATGACAAATTCCTTCAAGAAAATATTAGCTGGACAGAAGCCAAGTATCACAGCTCTCTTATTGAAACCTCTGAAGTACCTAAAACTGTGTGTTCTGTCACTAGAGAACCACAGGGATTAGGAAGCTCAGACCCAAACTCCCTAATCTCTGATGACAACAGCATTTCTGATGCAAAGACTGCTGAAGCAAGCTCAAATGCAAATAATTCACCATTCATGCCAGACAAGCAGGAAGGAATTGAACCTCACAAGGAAATAACAGCTTTGCGTAAGATTGAAGACTACTCACATTCTACCCAAGAAAGTCAGTCCAGCAACATGCATTTACATAATGGTAGTGAAGATTTTGAAAACACAGCTGGAAAATCAACAACCACAACAGGACCAGACCAATTTCCACTCCACTGTAGCATAGAGGCATCCACTCTAACTAATATAAAAAGAAATGAAACAAACCTGACTGAACAATCACAATCTAGCAACTCCTCCCTTATGAAATTTGAAACAATTAACCATAGCTCAGGCAATGTGTCTGGAGTAAGTCGGCCAGGAGAAGAGCAAAGTACATCATATCAAGGTGATACTATATATCAGAAAGACCAAACCCCAATTAGTCTCTCAAGCAATGATGCCTCCAAAGGCTCTCTAAGACCAAATGAAAGTAATACTCCAGGCCAAGATATGTTGGAAGAAGCAGTACCACCAGTCCATGAAGACAACTCTAAACAAACTGGCATGATTGTCATTGAAAAATTGGTTTGTGAGAAGTTTAGGTTTCACTTCTTACCATGGATCCAAACAGAAGGAGAACAAACAGAACTTTCAGATGACAACCTTTGGTACACATACAATGTCAATACAAGCACAAAGGAAACCCATCCGTCTCCAATGATAAATACAAAAGAGGATTTTTTTCAATTCTTGGCTGACAAAAGTATTTTTCACTCATCCTATTATCAAGACTTGAATAACAATAACCAGGACTCTTCTCAGCAGACCTCCAATGTTTTGTACAATGCTAATGATATTCGCCAAACCACCAAACCCAATCTATGCATGGGGAAAATTAAAGAAACTCCAAATGACATTGTTGTCCTTAACATAATGCCAACTTCAAATGAGAGCAATCATTCAATTCACACCACCATACCAAGCAGATCCTCACCATCACTTCAACAGTTTACAGTGACATGCACAACTACAGAAACACCACTGATGGGAGCTTCTACTGGATCGCCAAGTGCGCATGTTAAGGTCAAACATAGTGAAACATCTTGGGCACCAGGCACTTACGGCCACACGAACTGGGAAGATAAAGATCCATTTCATTTGATGCTAGACCATACCTCAACTACCACCCATTCCCAACAATACCAAGATACCAGCTGTGCTGGTCATTCTTTAGAGAATCGGCAAAATACAGGGAAAGTGAATCCAAGAGATGGTAAATCTAATCTGCATGCCTGTGATAATTTAATCAATGGTCACAGAAACAATCTGCATGTCAGGAAGACACCAAATCTACAAATGCAAATGACAGACAACATAAACCCATCTGGTCATCAAGAAAGCAATTCTGACAACGATCAAGGCCTGTCATCTTTAGAGAATACTTACTACAGTAATGATCTGATAGTACATAGTGAGCAGCCACAAAAGCAAGACATCAAAGTGAGCACCCCTTTACAATCCTCTAGTCTTCATCTAAATGAGGCACAACCTGAATATGACTCACAGAATTTGCACCAGTTGCAGCCTACTTCAGAAAATGTCCACCACAGCTGCGATCTGCAACCAAAAGAAGAACTGTTACAAAATCAAGCAAGGAAAATACAAAATGAGGTGAAGCCATCGGGTGTGGAAGCAACCCAAGATCTGCATCTTGAGAATAGAACAAGAAAATGCAATCAAAGTTTATCCACTTCAGAGAATGTCCAGCAAACTGATAACACACAAGCCAGTTATGAGCCATCACAGCATAACAGGGTGATCATGGACTTGGAACCTTCTGATCCTCACCCAAACAATTCAGATACACAAACTGGGAATGACTTAAGAAACCAAAAGCAAATTTCTTCATTCTCAAGAATGCTCAGAACACTGGCAATATGCAAGTTAGTGATAAGACACTGCAAGATGATACTGATATGGAGTTTTTTGCTTCTCAAATAAATGACTCCAATGCAAAAGATAATGGTAAAAGGAAACAGTACCAAAACCAGTATACTACTAAGATTGAACCCCAAACCTGTACTATTCAAGGAAGTCATAAACCACCAGAGCATCAAGAAAGGGAATCAAGCAATGGCATGAATGAATATTTCCAAGCCAGCATCTCTAATGTACAATCTGAAAATAATACTAGTGGGGACCAAAGTTTACTCATGTCAGTGACTGATCATCACTCTGGCAGTAGACAAACAAGCCACCCATTAAGAGGGAGTAAAGATAGAAAGGTTTCTAGTCTCCAAGCACATTCCATTGATGCACAACCTAAGATTGACCAAAGGAGGAATCAAAGCCTTCCTACTTTCAAGACCACTTGTGGCACAACACCTCCACAATATCCTGACAGGAAGATGGCCGATCAAAAACCTAACAGCCAACAAAACCATATAAATAATATAAACAATGAGGTGGGTTCTCAGCCTTATAATGACAGTTCAAGTCATACCAAAATAAGTGTGGGACCTATTTCAAAACAAGAAACAAGTGACAATGGTAAATATGGAGATGACAAAGATGACAAAGCACAACATATGGCCACTGATGGCGTCATACAAGAGGGTTTCCTTTTGTGCAGATATCCTAACAAAACTACCAAGCATGGGAGGACTCCAAGTGAAAGAGGTGATACAAAGGCCATCAAAACCAGGGCAATTGGAGGAGCAAGAAGAAAGGTTTACAACAATGACCACCAGCAAGAGCATCAAAGAGCAACAGCTATTCCTGCTACTAAGCAGTGTAAAAAATGGACACAATATCCAAAGTGTGGTTATGAAAGCCCTGCTAAGTCACAACTTGAGAGACAATTTCCATATAAAAAAAGAAAACTTAATGAGGGCCATGAATTTTCTCAGGAATTTGGTGCAAGTGCTGCCGCACAACATATGTCTGCAGGACCACAATCACCATGGCAACGGTAAGTGGCTTTTGCATGAAAAAAGGTTTTTAGGATTCTACAAATAACTCAGTTTTAGCTCATATATTAATACTCAGTAAAAACTCCAGATGAAAGAATGAGAACCATTCCCCAATCATCCCTGTCCATTTTGATTTGGAATTACCTATAAAGTATTCGTCATTGGTTAGTTCAATCAATTTTATGGTCAAGGAACATTTTGATATCAAAGATAAAATTCATGCTGATGTGTTATTTCTATTATAGTTTTGGACAAAGTCAATTGTGTCTGATATGAGCAGTATACTCAGTATTAAGTCAGATTGTTATGTATGGTATATGATTTCAAGTTGGCCTCTAAGGTCTAAAATAGTAATATCATTAACAAGGTTCAACTGATGTTTAAGAATCATTATCTAATCCAGAATCACTGTCCTCCATAAGTTTGATGAAAATTTGATTCATATTAATGTCGACAATACTGTCCTGGTCCCACTATGATTCATGGCAGTTTTTCAACCCATTTCTATCATGTTTTGTAGAGACTCCTCAAAAGAACTCTCAAAGAGCTTTTAAATTGATTTTATCTTTGTCTTTTTGCCACATTGGATTATCTAAGAGGAGATTCCTGTTCAGTTAACTTACAAAATACAATTTACATTTTCATATGCAAATGTGAAGACAATCTTCATTTATTGGATCATTCAAATACATCTTGATGCAAATGCACAGTAATATATTTCAGGCCTTAACATTGTCCACATCATTAAGTTAATGCAATGGTCGACCTGCCTGTAAAACAACAACTCTTTGTATCACCCAATGAATTTGGAATTTGGCATGGTCCCTCCACATCACTGAATTTTATTATTTTGTGATAAATGTTATGAGGGATGAGGGAACACATCAGGTGAATTGAGTATTGTGGCATGCTATTCAGATCATCTTTTAAATGTTCTTCAATTTTTAAATTATCAAATACATATGGTAAATCATAATGAAAAGATGTTGGCTAGTATGGTGTTCCTATTTAGCACATGTCTTTACAATGAACATGAAGGTCAATTTTCCCAAAACTTTGTTAATGACTTTTTTAAAAAAAAAATCATTTTCAGAAAACCTTCCCCAGTGAGATCTAAACCACTGAAACAAAATGAGAAATGTCGGAATCTACAAGACTACCTTTGGGATATTTCAAGTGCATGTGTTCCACGATCCCAAGAAGACATTTCCCACCAATTACTCCAGCCAGATTTTGTCCCTGAAACTGACCAGCCCCTTGCTAATGAAAGCCAAGCTGATAGAGTAAGGCGCTCAATTCAACAAAGTCAACAAGTTGTCAGAGATGCCATTCGGAACTGCCGCCCGCCACCCAGACCGCAGTTTCTTTATCCACATGCCCTTCCTCAGCAAGCCAATGTTCAACAACAACAGCAGCAGGTAAGGATTTCTGGGAAAATATCTTCCTAGACTCAACCAACAAAAGTTCAAATGTTGTGTACACTCTTAAGCCTACAAGTGTCCTGAACATAATCATTTGTGTTACCACTGTATTAGAGTACAGATTGTGGGTTATTATGATCATGGTCATCTCAACTATTCTATATTACCTAATTTAATGGTCGCATCATTATGGATATTCATAATTATTAATTTAATTCAGTGACCAATCAGCATCTTAAATTCACTGGGATGATAGTCCTAGTCTATTTACTAATAATAGTAGAAGACCAGCCTGTAGATCCCGTGACCAAACTCTGGAGACAAAGATTTGAAGGCGTCTTGGGGTTCCCTGATCGATGTTGAAGGTTTTTGACTTGGGCTTGCCGCTTCAATGTTCCGACATTTTGGGGAAGGGGCAAACAAAGTTAACACAGGGGTAAAAATTGAGAACTGTCGCAATTGAATTAATATGCATGTCAAATTACTCGCCTTATCATACGGAATCTAAAAATGTATAGTTTGTTATGGATCCGATATTTTGTTGAATATAATAAGCCTTAAACATGGCATGTTGTTTTCCAATTTGCACCTTTATTAGGCTCAAGGTCCAGGCATCAATTTGCCGGATTTAGTAGAAGATTCTTTGCTGAGTTGGCGACCTGGTGGTGACACACACTCAGAGCCTGACGTGACAAGTCTTTGATACATGTCAACCTCTCCAAAGGCAACCTGCAGATTCTGACCAGCCCATCAATGGAAGTCCAAGCAAAACTGACTTTATCAACACAAGACTAATATTATCTCAGTCATTGTTGAAACTTTACTCAAAAAAATGTCAGGCAACATAGAGCAGTGGGATCATGATGAGTGGTTTATGGGTCAGGATGGCTTCAAGCAGACAGTGATGAACTCTTAATGAATTTTGAGTGGTTATTGAATCCATACCTCCTTAACAGCAGAAGCAAATCTGTTCTGTTTAGCAATAATATTGAGGACAAGATCACTTCTTTATGATGTTTTATGGGAATGCCCAGAGCCTTTTACCCCTTTACACTTCCTTTTCTGAAGAAAGTGGGTCCACCACATTCTCACAGTTTTTCTGTCACGTCCTATTCTCCTACTTCAAGTTGTGATAATCCTTCCTCCAACATTCCAATAATCCTACCTTTTTAAAACTGTCAACCCTTGGGGCTTAACCATTGCTAGCACTTGTTGTCAAAGAGAGTAACTCAAGAAATGAAAAAAGCTCTTACTCTCCTGAATGATCCAGGTATCATCCACAGATGCTTAAGAAAGCGGACATGCAAGGATGTTATATAATCTGGATTGATGGCTCTTTCTTGTGCAGTGTACCATGTAGGATGCTGACATGTTGGCTTTTGTGCGCATTTATAATATGTATGTTGTGTGTACGTAGGTGTTTTGTTGTAGGCTAAGTAGGTGGTTTTTGTGCCTTGAGGTTCAATGGTTAAGCGAGCATGCTAATAGGCGACTTGGAGCCAAGAATATCGCCTAGGACCCAAAACTTTCAGCCCACAGACTCTACTCATTCCGGTTTTGTGGTTTCTACAATGCAAGTCACATTACTGATCATCCTACATGATTGACCTAGAGTAAGCGACCACTTTGTTAAATTTGGTAGGTCCCAAAACAGACAATAGGGTGTTAGCATTTCAATTTGCACATCACTCACAGAGACCTGCTATAAGGTTGTTCAATTTCTGGACACCATTACAGACATTCAAGTCAACAGGTGCAGGTCGTAATCATCATATGATCTTGGTTAGTGCAACTTGGTTTTAATTCAATTGTATGTATACCTACTAAGATTCAAACATTATATACACTTTATTCCACCAAATAGATGGGGACTTAGCGGTCGGTTGTTATCGCTCTGCGAGTAAAAGTAAACCAAATAACTTGAGCGTTTGCACAATCTGCGCAGCGCCACGCATATATCCTCATTGAATCTCTTTCGTTGGTCTTGCGCCTACATTATTCCATATCAAGTTCACACTGCTATGAGGCCCTCTATTGATGGTAATCAAAGTCATAAACAGGGGATGTTTGACTGGAAGTATACTTACCATTTACTTTACATTAAAGGAATATGAGGATATAATTTCCCCTAATAGACCTTTTCAAAACTTACGTTTAGCTAACATGATACCTTGATGAGCGGTCGTAATAGGTCCGTCACACACAACTGTTGGTTGCAGCACTTACGCATATTCGGTGTTTTGCGTAATGTGCATCACCGGCAAGCGCTTGTGAATGTTTGCGAGCATATAATGATGCTCGCATACATTGTATACTGCTTTGAAACTTTCTGAAGGCATTTTAAAAGGTCTCTTAGCGATTGTGAATAGAAAACCGAGAACATTTATTTTGCCTTAGAGCAAATACAAAAATGCCACATATGATGGTAAGTATGGAAATGAGATGGTTAAGGCGCCTCAGAGATTTCCCGGATGAGGGCGCACACATTTCCCAAAGAAATCATCACATCCTTTGCAGTATACTAATTACTGTGTGGAAATCACTAGACTCAAATCGCAGTCCCTTCATATATAAATTCACAACTTTTGTTATAAATTCCGGATCCGGATTTTTGGTAATACACGGTATCCTATGGCCACCGTTATATTGTGCATAAAAAAATGTTTACATGCAGAAAACAAAAGTTCTGATTCATCTCTTACTTTTGGGAATTAAGCATTATCAGGTGACTATCTTTAGTTCTAGATACTATTATTATTACTAATACATATTGCAAATCTCTGAATCATCCTTTAATTGTAAATAAAATCCAACAACTCGGTGTTCATTTAAACTCCAAATGAACACCATTGATACATAGCTAAGTTAGAAAAGTAGAATCCTAGAAGTTAAACTGTAAGAATCACTACCTATACAATACTGTACAAAATGTAATTTAGTGGTTACAGTCTATTTATATGTAGATTGTAAGAACTATGAAGTGTTTTCCGTGCTGCGTGTGGTTAATAGTCGATGGTGTCGTGAAACTAAAAACTATGTCAGCCATATTTGATGTTTTATGCACAACCACTGCTGGCAAAGTATCATGTGTGTTTACAATATGATTAAGGTTCTACTTAGGATGATATGACAGCTTGTGTAATAAACATGTTTACCTTCTTATTCAGTTTGTTACTATGTACTCATCTTTAAGCAGAAACACAAAATAGTGTAGAGCTTTGAACGGTGCACTGAATAGGCATGATATATAGAATATTGTATATGCAGTGTGTGTGTATTTTTGATGACAGTACTGGCTACAGGAAATCTTTGTTACATGTTTGATCAGTTTAGTCTTAGCTGTGTGGCCTTGGTTGCCAATTTTTTAATTTTGTCTTGTTATTTGGTAAGTTGGGTAGCAAATTCGTTCAGTAGTATGGTGCATCCCGGGATTTTCCGTAACCTTACCATCTGACAACCTTGTCTGACACACTTTGAATTTGGAAACCTTAAAGGAGAACCCTGTGCTTTTATTTCGACAGGTTTCCTCATTCATACGTGGTGTCAGGAAAAAGGTCAGATAGGTCGTGTTTACGTACACTCCTGTGCAATCACCCAGAAAGGAAATCAATATGTATTGCTTGCGATGTTCAATCAGGAAATAGATTATTTGATCTCAAGAACAATTTAAAATAAGCAGTTTTGTAATTAGTCCCTTACCAAAATACTATGAACAGCTGTTATTTCATATTTGTGTAGTGTGGACGTACACATGGCATCCCAATCCCCCTTGGGATTTTCTACGAATTGGATTCATGTTCTTTAATTTTATCTGATTGATCAACGAAATTTACCTGGGCAGATTTTGAATTTGATGTTACTATCAGTACTGTTAAATTGAAAGCATATTCCCTCTGCTTGGATACTGTAGACTAATAACTGAAACTGTCATTTTTGTAAAGTAATCTATTACAGTATATATGCAACAGTAATAGGAGTTAGTTTTTGTACATATTTTCTATCTCTTGAAGATTTTTTTTATTAAACCACTGTGTCATTGAATAGTTAACCACTAGAAAGCCGCACTTCTCTGATCTATCACTATAGGACCGCAAAACCGCATACTACGGAAAATTACGACTAATCATTCACTTCTACGCTATTCCTGCAATTTCAATAGTTGACTCTACGGGAAGATTACTGATTAGTGTCTTTAACCACAGAGAGAACAGAATTTGTAAAGCACCCTGCCTACATTTCCATTGGCGAGCATGATGCCACCATACAAATTAGACCAATGTTATATTAGAGAACCCAACAAATAATTGAAACCTGCCTAAGGCTATCGAGTCCTGCCCAGTTCTCAATGTAAGCTGGCTAGTGTTGCCTAAATCCCCTATCCCCTTCAATTTTGGATGCAATGGTCTACTTAGCAATTGAAGGCAACCAGGAAGAAAAAAATTTTGGTTTAGGTTTTTTTTCTGACCGCTATGAAATGCACAACCTTTAAAGATCATCTTCTATTTTTATTTATGGTTCACTATATATCGTTGAGAAAAAGGCTTATTCTTTCCCTAATTTCAGTTGATCACCAATCTTGGCCCGTTTGATGTTATGAGCAAACGCTTCTATCACAGTTTCTATAGGCTAATCTACTGTACTTTAGGTCCTGTTTATGACAGAAATACCATTTGCGAATTTCTACAGATACTGATCAAATTTACAAGATTGGATACACAATGCATACTAAGACTAACGGTTCAGATCTCACTTATTGGGGTAATATTGGGTGGGACGAGGCTGTGGATCACAAAATGCCCTTTATAATGGAATAAGCTGTAATAGGTGGTTGAATTTATAGTGGTCAGGTTATGGAACAACACAGTTTTTAGGTCCACATTTATAATTTATTCATTCCCCCTTCCAACCCCCCCCGCCCCCCCCGGTGTCACCACCAAAAGTCATGGGGAAAGTATAGATATGGCAGTACTTAAAGGGGTGTTCCGATTTATTTATCTTGTTCTCCCCTTGAGAGCCTGGCACGCTGCATACATTTAACATCAAGTATCGTGGAAACAAACTTGCGGTTTTTTGATAAAGAAGCGATGAATTCACATGCAAGGCCCTATTCAACTCTGTGCTAATATTGATGGTTATCCACTAAAACGCTTTTTTTTGTTTTTTGTTTGTAAATAATCTTGCAAAGAGTGGATTTGTGGCAACTGAAATGTCAGGACAATAATGAGAAAAATATATACGGCCGTTCATCTTGATACCGAAACTTTATGCTACTGTCCGTGTACTCGGGGGGGGGGGTGGCCGAGGCGTTGTAACAGCACCTTAATATTGTATAATTACCTTTTCTGAAGTAGTAAGTTGGTATGTAAGTCACCTGCCTAAAAGCCATAGGTTGTCAGTAACAGGTAGATGACATACTTAATCAATCGTCACTTCCCTTTTTAGGTAAATCCTTTTGTTTTTCTAATATAAAAGGGCCTCTTCAGTCATCTTTCACAAATGAACCTGAAATCACCCTATATACTTTTGATTGTACGTTGATGCATGTGTCAAATCATGTGTTTCTTTGGTTTGTGTTTTAAATATAAATTTTGGTATTTGATGATTACTGTAGTTTGGTGTTTTCATGTTATGTTATGGAAATAAATTTTGATTTTGATTTGTGTCATACATATTTATTTATAATAGTTAAATGACTAACATACCTGATATGGCAACTTCAAAACCACTGTTGCTTAGACCAGCCTTATATTTTAACTAAGGTTCTAAATTCACAGTAACACAAAATGTTTTAAAATGTTAACATCCCAAGGGTCTGCCTGTAATAGCTTGCCTTACATTTTAATATCATTAATAAGTTTTAATTTGTTTAAGTATAGTTGCTATAATATAATAGCATCTCTAATGAGTACATTAAAGGCACTATCAGTGATTTGCTAAATCAAACAAAAACATTATCAAAATCGATGTTTGCATGTTTGTACACATATATATACCCTAAATAGCCTACAAGTGAAGACCAAAAGCAACCTTGAATTAAACTTTTTAAAAATTGGATATTTTCAGTCATTACTTCCGTAGACACTTACAACAACACTTATTAATGGAGATTTACATCTTTGACATTTGCATTTTCCTTCCTTTTCTGTCAATTCTTCGTTGAAAAAAGTAACTTACGAGAATCTTAGTCCTACTCACTTAAGCTTCTCTTGGTAATTTCAAATATTTTGATTCTTCCAGATCAATCGCTTATAGTGTCTTTAACAGTAGCATGCAGCATGTTCTAATGATCTCATGTAGCGAAGGTGTCTAAATTATCTCATGTAGCAGATTTCTATTTATCTCATTTAAATGAACAACTTTGCACTGTAAAAAAGAAATGGGCCGCAGAGAGCTCACAGATGAATTTGCCCAAATCAAAATTTGATAATTTTGATATTATGATCTTAAACAGTGGCATAACCAACCTTGCAAAGGGGTGTGGGGGCACAAAGGGTGCCATGCATGTTTCTGAGGAGCAAATTTGGTTCCTCCATAGACACTGTAGAAAAGGTCAATTCATTGGGGGCTGGCAGGGGTCACTTGATCATTCCACCCCCCACCCCAACCACGTATACCATGCAGACAAACATATTTTTTTTTGGCAGTGGGTTTGGTAACCAACCATTTTTAGTTATTATCAACCCTTTATATTTGAAAAAAGTAATAACCCACCCTTTTTATGACTCATTGGAAATTCTACAGCTGCCATACCTTTTTACCCTATGTGCAGAAACTACAGAGTTAAAATTAATTTCCAATTTTTGGTTGTCAATTAAATTCCACTTGCCCACAAAAAAAGAGTGTATTTGTATTTAAGGGGAACCTAACTTGTGAATGTTTGACACTCTTAGTTTTCTTTCCAAATTGGACGCATCATGAAAAACATGATTGCACAGATAGTAATTTGTATTTTATTATCAGAACCAACCCTTGTATTTCTGACCAACCCTTTTTACAAAACCCCCTTTATAGCAATAAAAATCCAGCATCCCACCTTTTACCACTTTTTAGAATTGTTAACCCCATCCTTTCTACAGCGGGTTACAACGGTGTCCAAAATGACATAATTGTGTAAGTGTGGTTGATTTATAAGGCGTGATTTGAAGGTTAAATAAAGTGTTCTTTAACCAATGACAGACTAAAGTATCAAATTTATTTTGGATTAACAGAACTGTGTGTTGGATATAACATACTTAATGACAGCTTGCGACAATTGTGGGGGGGTGGATTAGCGCTAATAATTTCTTACCTGTGGACTTAAACTTAAGGTAGCACTTTAACAAACATGTATTTATACTGCAGGGAGACATGACGCATGTTGAAATTGGAAACATGGTAAAAATACAAAAGTATTATAACATGTTGATAAAAAAAAGGGGGAAGCAGGCAATACTGAGAGAATAAAATGTGGGAATGTATTATATTAGCTTGTAAGTAGGGTACCATTCCCTTTAAACTACTTCACATTTTTTGACTAAAAATCCCAACATAGGTTTAAAGAAATATTGAGAAAAAGTTTATATGTTGTCTCCAGCAAATTGGCATACAGTGATGGCAACTCAAAATGTACACTAAACAGCTGATTGTGGTTACCACACCAGTACAGAATTAACAAAATGTACAGGGTCATGGTGCACAATATTGCACTCAGAATCTGGGACATCTGCATGGTAAGTTTTTTTGATCTCAAGAAAATGTATACCACACCCATAAAAATTAATTTCATTATCAGATAAAATGACTATACACAGATTCAAGCCAACCATTGCAGGTATGTCAACACATCAGGCCTGTAACAAAAATACCCAATTCATGTTTTTTTTTATGATTTTTTGAGTCCGGATGGCCCAGAATTGCTTGTTTTGTCTCCTTTTAAAGGACAAGCAGCATTTTAGGGGTTTGACGTGTTAGTGGCACTACGGATAAAATTCCTGATGGTATTTTACAACGGTGATGATTAAGAATCTGGAAATAAAAAATGGGGGTCACCAACTTTGTTTTTTGTGCTAAGCCAAACAAAAACAAGGTCTGTTGTCACTTTGTAACCACGGAAGTCCAGGAAAAAAGTCAAAATCTGACGTTTGATCGCCAACAAAATAAAAACTTCGGATAAAATGTGTTATTTCTAAATATGTTGAAGTCCCGATGTCATTCTTCAACATTTTTAAATAAACGAGTGCATCAATGAGCAGTAACCATCAAATGGGATGGTGGAAATGCGTAGTTGTGGGGTCATAGGTCATGTAGGGTCATCACAGGTCAATTGACATATAGCCCATGGGTCTTGGCCAGTGGTTTCATCTTGAGCAAGCTTTGGTGGCATACAACGACCTGGAATAATGTTTTGATATTTGGGGTCAAAGGTCAAGGACGGTCATTGGAGGTCCAAAGGGCATATGGCCCATCATGAGGGCATTCTGTGCATACCATAAGAGGTCTGGAACGGTGGTTTTCTTTAATATTATTTTACTAGGCGGTCCCTGGATTTGGCAATCGCCTATGTTGCGATAACCTTGATTGAATGACCCTTGGGTTTTGCAAGTTCTTTGACCTTTATGACCCCTGATGGCCTTGTCATGACCTTTAAAATTTTTGTCAATCAAAAAATCCCCCCCCCATCATAGTTAGCCTGGATACACCAAAGGGTTACCCACATTTGACCTTGCAATAGAACCCTGATGACATTGTTGTGACTTAAATTCTACCACCATAACCAAAAACTCAATATCCAAAGTCAAAGCATGGACAAGTAACCCCATAACGACCCCTGGATGACCTTTGACCCCCAACCAGGACCCCTCGGCAAAATGTGACCACAAAAAAACTTGTACGGCGAAACTCTACCCCATACCCAAACTCATATCCATAGTCAAAGCACAGCACGTTACCCGATAACGACCCCTGGATGACCTTGACCCAAAAGACCCATCGAAAATGTTTTTATGACCACAAACTTGGTAAGCGAAACTTCTACCACCATACCCAACAAACAATACATACCGGTCAAACGCACAGCACGTTACCCGATAACGACCTACGGGATGATGGCTTTGTGGATCCCCAAAATGACCCCTCACAAACGTGACCACTAAAAACTCGATAGTGCGAAACTATACCACCATACCAAAACTCATATTATACGTCAAAAGCCCGGTTCCGTTACCCGATAACACCCATGGATGACCTTTGCAGAGCTGCCAAAATGGAGATGGAATCAAGGGAGATTTGATCTTGGAATCAGGGAGATTTTGATTAGAATAAATAAATAATAAATAAAATAGCGAGCATTTCAGTGTACATACCTACTCAAGAGGGATACAGCCAATGGATATGGTCTTAAAGATCAAATGAAAGCTTCCAAATTTGAAGGAACTGGTCCGTAGGAACTAGGTCCATTTGGTTTTTTTTTTAAAACATGAAAAAGGTTGAAGTAAAGTCAACTTTAAAGGTTAATAACTTGAAACAAAGCCCCCTACAAAGTTATGAATGCATCATGAGATAGAGCTCTTTAAAAATTAAAGTGTTCCGAAAAAAAATTGACGGGTCCGCCGTATGACAGCCCCCACTTAAGGAACTGTCAGTAGGAAATAAGTACATATGAAATTTTAAAAAAAAATTATTGAAATGAACAAGTCGAAAGAAAAGTCAACTTTAAGGC
>JAMKCH010020534.1:0-22509 GCA_023653785.1 Ophioderma brevispina | reverse complement strand
CGGACTGGCCTATATACCTTTGACCTTTAAAAATCCATAATGCTATTTTTGTTTTATAACATTGCTCCAATTTCAAGGGTGGTAAACCACCCCTTCTAGCCTGTAAAACCTAGAAATTGTCATATATGGGTGATATAAATAAATAAAATATAAATATATATATTGGTTATAGCATTCAAAAACCATTAAAGAATGCATACGAGATAATGGCCTGGGCTATTCTATAAGCTACATATGGCAGAGCTTTGTTTTCCTAAATACAATTCATGATAGCCGCCATATGGCACCTTCAACAAATAAAAAATCTTTGCATTATAGTACATATTTAGTTTTATCATCATAACGTTACAGCAATTTAAGGGGTTTTAAACTAACACAAATTATTGTTTTTCCCCTTAATAAAAATCATATCTGTCATTTTTGTTTCCCCATGCTCACTTTAAAAGCGTCACATTGCCATATACCTATCATCCAAGAACTACTAAAAAAGAGAGTGTAAATTAAAGTATGGTTGGGAATGAGATGTCTTTGGCCCAGCAGATAACTCATGTTTTATTTAGTTAACATACATTTAACATCAAGATGGCAGCCAAAAAATGCCACCTGGACAAGATCTTTGAACTTATAAGGTTGCCATATAATTTTTTGTACATATATTTATTACATCAGAATTTATGAGATTGAGATAAATTTATTGAACATTATACTATTTATGAATTTAGATTTTTATGAAAGTTAAACATCGTTAAAATCAAAATAAAGTTCAATATGGCAACCTCAAAGATATCTGAAATTAAGTTATCAATTGCCATATATATTATGTATAATATATTTTTTACATAATCTAAAAAATTATGATGAAATTAAATACAAAGAATGACATACGATATTTGTCTTTCATACTCTGATTATAAGAAATGTTAGAAAGTCATGATCTGGCTTTTCTCTTTTGTTAAATTGCATAAATTCAAATAAGATGGGCAAATATGGGCATCTTACAGGATCTTACCAAATTAAAATGCCAAATATGACCTTCTAATGGTTAAAAATATATCTCGTACTTTTTAGCTCTTTTTACCACTTATCGTAAATTTCGGGATATGCTAATACTAATATATTACAGACGTTTTTGAGATTTTGAAAGGTAATTAATTGTGACGCCATCTTGATTTTAAGCATGTTACAAAGCCAAAAAAAACATAGGACTAATAGACAACTTGAAGACAAAATATCACATACTTTAATTCACCCTTTTACAAAAAATGGATGTTACTAAATAGAGATTTGTGGTAAGTTTCTAGCTTTTAAAGATCTGAATGTATCCACCGGTCGCCATCTTGAATTACGGCCTGTAAACAAAAGTGTCAGAAAAATGTCAGAGACAAGGTTAAGCATGGTTAAAGACATTAATTTACACTCAAACTTGAAACCTTATCATTTGGGCAGGGGATACTTGACTACTATGCACTACATGTACTATGTGTTCGCATACCTTTTGTAGGAGTAGCCAAAACTCTTACCTGGCAGCAATTTTGAAATCCAAGGTAGATGCCTCGTCCAAATGATCCGTTGTTGTTAAAAATGTTATTTGATTTCCTGGACCCTAAAACATAGGTTATAGCCTGGGCTATAGACACTAAAATAATGATGCATTTACTGGTATTACAGACGGAATTTGGCAAAAACGTTTTCCCCTGGGGCCATTTTGAAATCAGAGGCTTCCACAAAAAACATGGTCCAGTGTGTTATAATGTCTATGGATTTCTGGACCTGGGAAAACATGGGTATAGATGCCATAATCAGGCCTCTACTAGTTTCAGAGGCAAGGTCATGCAAAAACAACTTTTTTTGGTGGCCATTTTGAATTTCAAGATGGCCGCACAGTTACATAATCTAATATGTTGCATTGGTTGACATCTCCAACAATAGGTTTAGATGGGGAAAATGACATTTCTAGGTGCTTTAAAAACCAATATAACATATTATAAGTTCAAAAGGCGGCCATTTTGAAATCCAAGATGGCCGCTTATATGCCGGATTTTAAAAAAAATGCCAACATTGAATTTCTGTTTCTGTGACAGTGAACTTAGCAGAAAAATGGCAAAAAATAGCAAATCTCCTAAAAAGCCCCACATAATATATTTGAACATAGTGAACCGGACTAATTGAATCCTGTGATTCAATATCAACAGATGATTCACTTTTTCCTATTGAGCATTTTTTAGATAGAGAAGCGAAAGCGTTAAAAACTTGTAAAATCTCTCTAATTTGTTATATTGTAGTGATAATATGGGATATGTCAAGGAAATTGCTTTGTTGTTTTGAATTCAATAGAGACCAGACTGTCGGCAAATGATGCTGTCCAAAATTTCAGGACCGCTACCCCCACTTTCTCCACGGAGGACAAATAGTAACAAGGGGAAATTTGAAATCGAGGGAAAATGTCATTTTTAATACATAACTACCTACTCTTATACAAGGATTTAAATAAAAGGTATAGTTTGTCTAGTTACCTCTAGTTTTAAAGCGGTTGGAAGGGGAATTATTACACCAGTTCAGGTGATAATTACCCGGTGCGCCAGATTGTTCCTATTGTCTCCTATATAGGGGACAACTAAGCATTTAACGACTCGTAGAAACGGGCGCCGATCGTGGTATTAAAGAGACATGAGGAGATTTCCAGAAGAAGAGAACGCCCCAATTTTTGTCGAACCCTGTTTTTTGCATATTGGAAGATACCAATGTTATTACATCACAACTGAATTGAATAACGAATACGCCGTTTCTTATGTAATCAGATGTGATGAATTTTAGTACTTTCTGTCGTGCACGACAGAAAGTCAAAGCTGGTTTTCATGGGGAACGATTGCGCGATAGCAGAACTGTCCAAAACAAGGTTGCGGTTTTCTTTTGTTACTGTTTGTTTTCATTAAACTTTGAAAAACGTTTTCTTGGTAGGTGGTAATACGACCCGATCCAGTGAAAAGTGAAAATTGAGGAGAAATTGTATCCTCAAAAAATGTCCTCTGTCACCTTTAATAAAGGACGAAAATCACGGAATTACACCTTTTTGAGTTTCAAGGGGTCATGAGACTGAAGTTACATGCGAAAGTTTCACTTGTTTCCACGAATCACATCAGTCCATGTGATCAACATTTATTTCTCACGCCCAGATAGGAAGACGTGGCCGGGTTCGAAAGCCGTTCAAAAAATACATATACAAGAGGGAAATATCGACCAGGTGATTTCCCTAGGGCCTACATCCACTTTTAATTTAAAATAACCATATGCACTAGTCCATCTAGAAGGACCCTCGTTCTCCCACTGACCGAGCCACGAGCTCTCGGTGGCTAGGTCGAGGGGGGTTCATGGACAAAGGGAGGAACGAGGGGTCCTTTGGATGGACCCAATTAGCACTTGATCAATTCATCAATGTCAATGAAAGTTCCCGAACACAACAATTATTTTTTCTTTGATTTTTTAAAATGATTTCTATGTATTATATATAAATTTAAAAAACTAAAAAATTAAAAAAATATTTTTCTTTTGATTTTACATGTGATTCTTGTATTTCTATTTCTGTGCGAAGTGATTTAGGGTCTTTGGAAAACCTATTGGACCAAAGGAGGCGAACTACGACTAGCCCAGGATAATCATGAGAAAGACCAAAGCGCAATGCGACTAAACAGATATGCGGCGTAAATTTGGTAAATCTATGGGCGTCTGATAAGGTACGGCTATGGCAAGCCCAAATGTACTTACAATAAGCGATAAAACACTGTTTATCACCGCTAAAGCGTGTTTTTATCGCGTCGGAAAAACAATGTGTATCGAATGAAAAAAAACTTGTTTTTCGCGCTACACTAGTTTATCAGTACGAAAAACACTGTGTATCGATAAACAGTGTTTTTCATTTTGAAAAACAGTTTATCGAGTTGAAATAAACAGAGTTTTAGTTTATCAATACAATACATCAGAGGGCAATGCCACCATGACTTATAAAGTGCCTCCTTCAATGTATTCCATGCCCAACAACGACACAATACATCAAAGAAATAGAGTTCATGGGTAAATAGGAAGGAAATCCCAGGGGATTATTGGAAATTCAGCCTTCAAAATTCTGAGAACTTCTGAATCAGTGGGTCCACATTAATTGCAGTGTTTTTACAACATTATGAGAAATCTCCAACTAGATACGCGTTCTAACCTGGGAGTTCTAACAACACCGTCAACTTCACTGTTTCTATGGCGTCAGTCTGGTTACTGTGTTAGAGACAAATGGTAAAGTCAAGTGCAATGATTAATAATTATTGCAATTCAGCCCAGTTTTTGCCTTTTGCTTAATTTCACACTAGTTTCAGGCAAAAGTAATTTCTTTTAACAGATTCAACATTCATTCTCATCCAAAAACAAAAACACCTAGAATGAATCGATCAAAATTGAAAAAAATCTTGATATTTCATTAATTATTCAATTCACAATGCATATTCACCTTGTGTGCGATGGAGCAAGTGACTTTTGGTTTAAACTGCCGGACATCTGATTATGTCCAGTCAGAATGTGGATTTCATTCCTACTCCATATCATGAGCATTTTCCTTGGTGGATTGGGTTGAAGCAAATTATCACATACTCCTCTCGGTTGATGGGAATGCTTTTTGATATGGATTAAATTGGAAAGTCAAACAAAATAATCCATACCGGACAGCAGAAGAAAAAAAAATTCTAAGTGAGAGGGGGTAACCAATTGGACTATGTTTCGAAACTCCCAATATGGAGATACATGGAAATGTTTAGCTTTAGGTGCTCTCTAGGTGACATTTTTTTACAGGCGGTTGGACACCCTCAGAATACTTTTAGAAAAAGAAAATAAATTTTTTACCGACCTTACAATTTCTTCCTAAAAAAAATCCTTTAACCCTATTTGAAGGATAAAATAATCACACAACCCCCATGTTTCTCCCGCCCCCTCCCGGATAAATAAATGAGCCATCGCATCTGACGTGTCTGACTTAGAGAATAAAGATAATATTTTTTTAATCGGTCCTAATACGCCGATTTGAACCACGGTATAGACATTATTTAAGGGGAATAACGAGCGCAGGCCGAGTTTCCCCCTATTCTTCCTTCCCTTCCAGTCATCTTTCACTGTCCAGTAATTAAAAGCAAGTATTAGCAAATTTTTTTTGAAGAGCGCCCCCAATTTTTCAAAAAAATCTTGAGATTTTTTGACACGGTTGCCATTGGTACTGGCTAGTAACTATCCTTTGAATGGTTAAGTCTAACAAGTCTGTGTGTCGAAAACAAAGGATTTTTTGTAACTAGAATAATTTATCGGGGATCCACGATAAGAATTCAACGGCTGCTGGAAACGGGCCTTCCAATATGAACTAGGCGGGAAATAGAAATGTACGTATCTACGCTCATCAGTGTTTTATGGGTCAGGCAAGTCAATTAGAGGTTCATTTTCTTGATGGTGGCACTATTTAATCATGGATGGACATAAACTAGCATTTCCGCCTCTGCCGTTAAGTACAATCTATGATCCCAATTCTAATTACAAAAATCGCTCATTTTATGATAAATACTGCATTTTTGAAGCATTTCTCGTTCGCAGGTGTAGTTTTCTAGGACAATTACCACATAGCTGTGCAAAAAAATATCAAATTTGAAAATTAGGGCGCTCTTCAAAACATGTGACTAATATTGCTTTAAGAAAAGCCAGGCATGAAATTAGCATAGAGATGTATCTGATGCCTAAACTTTGGAGAGGTTGGAGGAACAGAGTAGGACTTACAGAAAGAAAGTGGGCTTTCAACTATAGAGTGTTGCCCAAAAAATGTCACATCACAAAAAAAATATATATACATTGTGTCGGCTTCCCATAAAAACTTATGTAATGATGTATTGTTTATGGTGACATATTTCATCCACACCAGGAACCATGTAGAAAGCGATCTTTTGCTTTCTCTATTTCCTAATACCTTACCAACGAGGAATGCAATACAAAGAACTTTGACAAAATACTAGATACGTGGATTAAGCCTCTAAATAGGAAGAAGTGGGAAGACAAGAAACAGCCAAAAACACAGCAAATACCCCAAACCGTAAGAAGGGCACTTTTTTCCAAAGAAATAGAAAGTATGATCACAAGAAGGAATACACTAAGCCTGACTTCATCTTTATCGTATCACAAGGGTTGATTTGGATGATATCAGTGGGAGTGCACTCCATGCAATTATTTTCCAAAAAAAAGTGGCCTTTTGTTTTTTACTGCAACGCATTGCAACCGTCCCAAGAGGTTTGCAAAGTTTACCATGAGCTTGTTACCCCGACAACAGCCCCTCAACACAGGTAGTAATTTGCCACCCTTTCAAACAATTCGCTTCTAAATTTCTTTTAAAATGGTTCAGCTTATTTAAAAAAAATAATGAGTTAACTTTGTGACCAGCACGAAAACAAATTGTGGAGGTCCATTCAGATCCCTGGTCACTATTCAGAGATTGCCTGATGAGGGCGCACACGATTTTTAAATAAATCGCAGCCGTTTTTGCATATACTACATGTCTTTGTCCATATACTAATTACTGCGTGAAATAAAATAAGCTCAAATCGCAGTCCTTCATAGAAAATCACAACGTCGTTGAAAATCGGGATACGGAATTTTTGTTTTATCCCGGTATCTTGTATGTTATTACTGTGCACAAATGTTTACTGGATGTGAAAACGGGAAAAGAACCCCCGGGGGCCACTTGTTTCAACGGTTGATATAATGCGTGAACAAGAAAAACGCGTAAAAAGGGTATCTTTTTTCCAAGGCGATGTACGCCGTACATTGATTAGGGGTCAAAAACAGCAAAATATGGAAAAAACGTATTTTTTCGTAACCCCGAAATTGTGAGGTACGCGAGAGCACCAATTATCAAATATAATGAAATTAGAAGTAAAGCAACACGAGCATAAGGGTATATTATCAAACACAATGCATTGTGTTACGTGTTTAGGTAGCAAAAAACTGGCAAAAAAGACTTGTTATGGTATAAAACAGACAAAAATGCTTGTTTAGGGTATGTTTTTAGTCGGTGGAAATACTTGTTTAGGGTGCATTTCGGAAGTACATCGTTTTTTAACGCATCATATCCACTTTGGAATAAAACGCCCCCCCGGGAAAGAGAACCACACACAAAAACTAGAGAATTACTATTTTTGTTTTTTATTTTGCATTACGGTTGCACTTTTTGTTGATAAAAAATGACATGTACCCTTTACACAGGCAATAAACATGCAGCACAACGTTTAAATTGCCATGTGTAAGCATCAAGGATCCAAAAATTGAGTGCGCATTAAAATTAGGACATGTACTGTAATGGTCATGCAATCCATAATTCAGGATGTGTCTTGGCGGCTTCAGCAAAGCCGCAAAAGCTATATAGCCTTATATAATAGCAAGGCAACGTAAAAAATCTATCATAGGCATCGCGGCTGGGGACTTACGCAGACCGAATCATACGGGGAGCGTCCCCTAAGAATTGAGGGCAAGCAATAATAAGCAAAAAGCAAACGTAACTAATGGAAGAGCTTCCCACTACATTTAGGAGAACCTACCTAAAATTAGACAAAACAAAAAGCAGCAATGAATAAAACATGGGTGAATACGCATATAACAAGGCGAGTAGCGAACTCAAGCATTACGCAAATCAGCAAGAATTGAATAAAAGCATGGGTGATTTACGCATATTGAAAATTAAGGCGAGCTACCTGAGATTAAGCAAAATAAGCTAAAGCTGAAGCTTGCACATCGCCTAAATATTTACATTATTATTTAAATATTTGCTCGTAGCCAGCTTGGACTCAAAAAGGTACGAAAGCCTCCTCACAGGGAAGTGGCCTGTGAGAGTAACAGATCAAAAAATTAAATGTTATGTGGCAGCCTGGACTCACAAGAGGTACGTGAGCCTCCTCACAAGGAAAGTGCCTGAGAGAGTTAACTGATTAAAATGAAATGTTCAGTATCATTCTGTAATTAGAATATCTGAAGTTGGATTCTAAATCAAAATATGATAATGAATATTTAATATATTTAATATGTTTCCGCTTAATATTAATACATAATGCTAATAATGAAACTTATTTATTTATTTACAATCACACTCGCAAACCACAATATCCTACCAACGAGTTCCTGACATGAAATGTCTTGGAACTCGCCACTACCCCCCCTGTTAATGTGAAGAATAGTACGCCAAACTGCATGCATACCTGTCCCAAATGAATCAAAAGGAAAGTCAAACTGAATTGGGTGTTAATGAAATCCGAGCATTTGAGATCTGTTGCCTGAAAAATAGCAGACCCCATTTTGTTGATGAGGTCACTGCATGGAATACGACCAAGACCTCCAATAACCATGAAGTTGCAAAATATCGAGCGAGTTACAAGTTTTTTCTAAAACATAAGCGTTTAAACAAAACAGAGCACGTACGTTTGAAAATTAGCAGGACCCATTTTAGTTTTTTTTGATGAGTCAATTGCATGAATTCGACCAAGCTCTACATCACATGAATGTTTTAAATATCGAGTGAATTAAATTGAGTACCATAATCACATAGCGTTTCTCCTTTATCACCGCGGTTTGAAGTCTCTTTCTTCAATTATTATGGACAAAACAGAATAAAACGAAAAAAAAAAATATCAACGGCGACCCACTTTGGAAAAGTTGGTTTGTTTTTGTATTTTGCTTTTCTTTATAAAAAAAGAAAAATTTGATGAAATTTATTGCGGGCATAAATGATTTTTTTTCCATCAAAAAATCTAGGTTTATAGGCCTTCACGGGAAATAACACATATAAAGGGCCGCAATACCTCAGCATATGACCTTGTAGGCCTAATGGCAATATTCAGAAAGTGATTCTTGCTGACTGGTAATAGGTCTTGCATGCCACTACCTATACCAGTTGTCAAAATTGTGTAGCCCTTGCTTAACAATGCCACTAAAAATAAAAAGAGAAAAAAGGCCATGGGTCAAAAAGGGTGAATTGTCACTATTACTCTAAAAGAAGTGAATGGGTGATGAGTATTGACTCTACATGCTATTGGAAGTTTATAGTACACCTGACTCTTGCCACTTTCTTTCTCAAAGTTGTACCCCAGACTCGTCAGAAAGACTGACCAAATTACTTAGTTTTTAGTACACCGTTACTATGCCCCTTACTAACACCTCAACGTTGTATCCAAGTATCATCAGAAGAGACATGAACAAATATACTGAAAGGAATAGCTGTTTGACTGCCTTACAAAACCTCTTTAAAATCTTTCCTTATTTTGCATTAAAGATGCCAGTGGTCCATAACCTGAATTATGAAATTGATGGAAACTGCGTCTTATACATGAACTTCCTTAACCTTATCATAGTTTAAACATTTTACCCCAAGTAAACCACTACATGCACATGTTTATCTACCAATAGCAAGACGAATAGCTCGTCTGAAATAAATTGGAGAAAAAAATAATAACAAATATCCCTCAATTGGGTTGTCACTTGTTAAAGCACATTAATGGTGCCGCCTCAAAAGCAAAGGTAGTTTAAAACGCAAACCAATAAACGTAAACAAGAATTGTGAAAAACCCGCCGAATTATTGCTAGTAACCTGACAAGACCAAATGGTGTACACATGACATTAGTATGAGCTTAATACATGAGTTATAAAATAAAATAAAACATAGCACCGTTAATCAATAGCAATAATAATCAACCTTTAAGGGGAAAATAAAATCAAAACTTTTGCCAATTGAAACCCAACCAATCGTAAATCAATAAGCTCAATTAAATAGCCAAATACCGTCAGTATTAAATCCGCCATGAAGTGTTGTTTTGTAGCATCAGAACTTAAAACTATTAATTGTTGAGGAATTTCGAATGAATGAGCATAAAACTTCCAAGATAAAAAACCAATTATAATGGACAAAGTGATGACGTATGATCTCATTTAATTGAAATAAAACAACAAGAAGTTTTAGCCACACAAGGCCTACAGAAGATTGAAAAGGTAGTATTTAAAAAACTTAAACATATTGGATTTTCATTTCTTTCAAAACTGACAAGATTGATTTATATTCTGCTTATTGTAGTTGAGTAACATACGAAAGACAATTTCCTCATTTTACTAAGACCCAAGTCGTAGACCACATTTAACAGGCACCCCATACTTTGATTTTGCAAGGAAAAGGCTTTGCTGGATCTACTAAAAAACGGGGCCTAATATATGAATGAAAGCAGACGACGAGTCGGCACAATTGTTTAATTCCTCTTTAGACGAACCGCCCAAAGTCGCTGAAGTGGTTGCCCCGATACTACAGCTATGCGCACAAAATTGATTAGCTGACAACCCAAGTGAGAGAAACTTTTAATCAACATGCACCAAATTGGAATTTGACAATGGCGCCCTGAAAAAAATGAATAAACAGAGCATAATTGCGTCGGCCTCGCTTTAGCGCACATGTGGAAAAGATGGAAATCGCAGTACAGAGTACGACACAAATAGGATGGAAAACCCACTTTGATCATGCAGTAGTATTTAAGAATTTAACCCTTCCATGTAAAACTATGCGCACAGAAACCACTAGAGTATTATTTTCGAGTGGTTTTTCTTTGTTTTCGCGTAAAATTATATTCGCGATGAACACGCTTACCTAAAATATGAATATGCATGCGTGCATTACGACCCGATTGAATATGCATGCGTGCATTAAGACCCAATTTGAATATGATGCGGGATTATGACACGATTTAAAGGCATGCGTGGATTATCAAGGGGGGGGTGCATTATCAAGCGTGCATTATTAAACAATGAGAATAATAATGCCTCCAGCACGCAGCTTTACTTCCCCATGGTGAACGCGGAGCTTGTTGCTTTTGAATTGAACAGTCACTTGCATGCAATGCAAAAATTTACCAAGGCCAGAAGGTGATTACACACCCTACCAGGTTATGTGGCTTTACGAACGGGCAAGGGAAGAATCAGATTGACACTTCCAGAGGTCTATACCTTAAAATAGAAATATTCTTTCTTGGGGTTAAAAAACAAGCAAACATTTAACGGAAGCAGAGGGTCCTACAATTGTCTATTTAAAGCTGCGGTTGGTAATTAATAACCCCGATTTGGACGTATACAAATAGATTGCGATACATCAAGCACTTAATGAATATTTATCGGCATGCAAATAGACTGCGCTTATTCAGACAAATGGTTGGTTGAAGTTGAAAGTAAAGTATTGACTAATGCGGAATCGCTAAGTTCAATTGTAATCATGGCAATTATGCCAAAAGCTAAACCTATTATTTAAGAAAAAAATGCTGGGTAACTCAACGAAAGTTGCATCAATATACTACATTGTATAACTTTTAACACCTTATCTCCAGCTCCCAATGCGCTGTTATGGAAAGTTCGTAGAACTACGATATTTCTAGTATTAAATTTGTATACAAAGTTAGTGAATCAAAATCTATCAGAAAAAGACCCCCCCCCGTGATTAATATTGTATTTTTGTTTTGATGGTGTATAAAATAATCTTCATGTGGTTTATGACAGATAAGGGATTAGTGGAGTGCATTCGGGGATATAATTGCATGCTATGGAGCATTAAATAAAGTTAATATATGGATAAGCGGCGGCCACTGTGAGCACTCGCGCTAAAGCGCTCGTGCTCACAGTGGCCCCGCTAATGCATATGTTAATTTATTAATGCCTCCAAGCATGCAATTATATCCCCGAATGCACTCCACTAATGCCTTATCCTATACATAACCTGTGTTACGATATGTCAACAACTAGAGTGATGGTAATTCTCGAAACTGACTGGTAAATAAGCCACCTGCAACCATCCTTTAATTTGATGTAATAGAGGAATGTGTTGTATCTGTGCACCCAATAATTTTGTAAAATCCCTTATTTTGCCACACCAAACTCACGGGTTACCCCTGCACCAAGCATACGACAAATGCCCCTATATAGATTTAACACGTATACCGCAACATTCTTATTAGCGGCAATAATCGATGGCTGGGCACTATAGGGGGTGGCCCGATTTAGGGGGTGGCCCGATTTAAGGATATGGAGTTCCGTCTTGATAGATTGGCCTACACGCCAAAACTTCATCTGTAAAGTTTCGCGCCGATATTTCAATCCGTTATGATAATGCTAGATGATGGTGGGATAATAAGATATCATGACCCGAACTTTTACTACAACTAGACCCAAATTCTTATGTTTGGGTAATTGAAATGACAAAATGAACACAATTGAAGCTCCCAACTGATTGACTGCGGGAACAATATTGCCAATAGCCCTACTTCTGGTACTCCCATTTGAAGTACTTAGTGCCACACAAACCATAATCACACTACCAGAAGGAGGCCTATCAGCATGAACTTTGGTACAACATTTTCAGGCTTTTGCTTCCAGTTGTACCTCCTCCATCTTCTTGTAATTGCGATTATCTATGTGTTTTTTATATGATGGAAAATAAATGAGTTGAGTTTCGTGCCTCTGCGCCTTCCCATAATTACAGCTATCAGTAATGTTCGCAGCGATGACAGCTAATTCGTATTTCAAAATAATGGGTACTGGTCATACAAAGTACACATTAAATCCAATGACATGCACTGTATTAAATTTCCAAAGACCGATGATGTGATGCGAGAATCCGATAGTAACACAAAGCAATCCTGCCAAGACTAATAATTTAGCGCGAATTACCAAAGTGCACAAAGAAATTTTTGATCCTCTTCGGTCGAGGCTGACAGTGATGTGAAGCGAAATGATAACCCGAATAAAAGCGACATAAAGGCGCGTTGCCATTGGACAGATAACCAAGCTGACAAAAAGCAAAGCTGTGATTGGCCACAAACCCGTTGCTACCATAAACAAAACGATGACTACTGACCTATAGGCCGACATCTACTAACATCGACATGGCACGGCACATTTAACTGAGACTACGCAATAGCACTGTGCCATACTGGCGTAATTAAATAATGAAAAGAGCCAAAAACATTTCATGACAGGGTAAATTTGTTCCCTCATTGACTTCGGAAACGGTATTTTCGTACTTAGAAAAAATCTAATTCCATAGGTTTTTGTTTTCTTTTCTCCTTTATTTAGCATATACGGTTACGTACCTTTGCCCTTTTGAAATCCGACACCGAAAATCCAAGATGGCCGCCAATTAAATATGCAAATTAGGCAAATGTTTGCATTTTTTTCTCATTTTAGATATTGGGTGTCATATACCCCAAAGTTGAAGTCCCTAGCATTTTTTAGTTTCAATTCTCCCCATTAATTAACCCAATAAAATCGTATGTTTTAGGAAATTGAGAAAGCCAAAATTTGATCACATCAAATTATTCTGTTCTGGAATCTTTGTTCTACTCAGTTAAACAGTGAAATTGTGCTTTTCACATCACTTCCACAAACAAACTAGACCCACAAGGTGTGGAAATGTTTTTATTTGACCCCAAAATTAGGTTCGTACTCTATTCACAAAAAAAATATGTATATACAGTTCAAAATAGGTATATTTTCGGTGCATTCTAAAAAAGCTATTGTTGTGAGCATACACAATACCGAAGAGAGAGCTACAGTTCAATGACGTATGTGTACAATGAGGAAATAAACGGTAAAGTTTAAATGTTACAGTTGATCGGACAAT
Source organism: Ophioderma brevispina (assembly GCA_023653785.1). NCBI lineage: Eukaryota > Metazoa > Echinodermata > Ophiuroidea > Amphilepidida > Ophiodermatidae > Ophioderma > Ophioderma brevispina. Next base: position 8,806 of record JAMKCH010020534.1, on the reverse strand, counting down.
CTCATAGTTATATTGCTAAGCGTACGGAAAGAAGGAAGTGAAACCACATATTAACACGTGTGTATTAGTATATTGATAGAATTCTACAGTCTTCACTGCGTATCTAGAAGAGTCCATTTTACCAAATTGAATGCGGAGTTTTCTACACCCTGTCTCTAGGATATCATGCTGTTTCTTTTATTTATCTCATTATGGATGCCTATTTTTTCAGACCCAAGTAAGTCTAATTTCAAATATAGTATGGTGTCTTAATTTTAACTCGCAAACACACATGCACACCCGAATACAGACACCTACACCCATAGCCACCTACCCACCACCCCCGTCACACACACATGCACACGCACGCACACACGTACACACACACACACACGTGCGCGCGCAGTGTGGATGTTTGGTAAAATACAATTAAAACCGAGAGACTATCAAGGTCACGAATGGCAGAGGACAATTCGTTCCAAAGGCCAGGGCCAGCGAATGACAAGGCACGGTCACCAGATTGTTTATTTGAATGAGGAACAAGAAAATTTGACAAAGCTAGAACGGAGAACATAGGTTGCCTGGCAAATCTGGAAATATGAAGACAGATAATGAGGACAATTGATATGAAAAGCTTTGAAGGCCACGAGAAGACCTTTTAATTCAATCCTCTGGGCAACTGGTAGCCAGTGGAGAGAATGGAGTAGCCTAATGGGGAGACATGTGTGCGACTTGGTTGCCTAAAAATAAGACGAGCACACTTATTTTGAAAAACTTGAAGGTGATTTAGTTGTTTTTTATCAATGCCATTCAAAAGAGAGTTGCAATAATCCAACTTAGACAAAATCAGGGTGCGGATAATGTTATGGCAAGTATCTGTATCAAGATATGTGCGGATACGATTGAGGTTATAACATAGAAAGTGAACAGAACGAGACAAAGAAGTGATATGATTGCACATGGTCATTAGTCTGGGGCCAAAACTAAAAACCCAAAAATAACGTCCGCACATTTTTTTTGCTGTTTCTACATCCTGAAGACCTACTGATTGAGAAACTGATTGAGAGCATTTTGAAATATCCAAGATGGCCGCCACCATATATAATTAGCAATAACTCAGCTTCTAAAGCAACTATAAAGATGATTCTAGTGTCTTTATATGGGTTTTTGGTGTCACTGAATTCAAATTTGTACTATTTTTAAATACCAAAGTATTCCCTATACTGAAATCCAACATGGCCGCCAAGATGGCTGCCACCACATATAATTAGCAATAGCTCAGCTTTTAAAGCAGCTATAAGGATGATTCCTGTGTCTTTGTATGGGTTTTTGGTGTCAATGAATTCAAATTTGTACTTCTCTGCAATTAAGTACTTCTCTTAAACACTATTTCTTCCCTATACCGAAATCCAAGATGGCCGCTATCACATATAATGATGTACTACTGTCCGCTGTTCTTGAAGAACTTCACACGGCCCAGGAGTTGTTGTTCTTCTTCTTGCGTATGAGGCAGCAGTTAAATATGTTGTAGACGGTGGAGCCAGCTCACTGTTGATTGGTTGGGGTTTGAGAAGTCTATGTCCACCGGTGGACGAAAGGTAGGGCACTCATTTGAGAATACGACAGCTAGTCTGTGATGGAGAACCACATTGGCAGGCTGGAGATGGTCGCAGCCCCCATCGGTGCATATTGCTATTGAAGCGACCGACTCCTGTGCGAATCCGGTTTAAGGTGACCCATTCCTTGCGTGGAAGATTGCTACCAGGTGGTAGTTCTGTCATAGGTGTAATAGTGAGTTGGTCTGGTCTTGAAGTATCTAGCCAGGCAGCATTCCATGTCTGTAAGATGTTGAAGGAGGAGCTGGAGAGTTTAGCAGCGTGTCGACAAAAAGGTCGACGAGAGCACAGTTTCTGTCTGCCGAGCTGGTGTGATTCTTTGACAGTGTTATGCAGCAGGTGTTGACAAATGATGTCGATAAGCGGTACTTTGTTTTTTACATTATTAAGAATGACTTGCTGTGGTGGAAGAGGGAAACTCAGGCTAAGCTGGTGCTGTCTACTGACCTGCTTTCCAGCACGACCGCTCCTTGTTGCACCCTTGATACTAAACTCAAAGTAGCGATCAAAGATCAGGTAGACATCTGCTTTGCTAAGCTTTTTTTGGATGTACATGAAAAACCCTGACACAGTCTTGTACTTTTCCATGCACTGGACAGTGGATAATCCAGAGAATAACACATCCGTCTATTAGTATTACGATGACTTCTGCCTGAGACTGGAGTCTAGCTGACTGCTATATCTATATAGCCTTTTCTTCATTTGTCGACTTGGTCTTTGTTATCCTCATATCACCACTATCCTCAAACATGGAAGTTGATATTGGTCATAACTCGTAACAGAATATTTCTTTAACATCCCCAGTGAGTGATGTCATCAAACCTAAAACTCTGGAAAAGATTAGTTCTGTGTTTTTGAAGAAACGAATCCCATTCTAATTTGCTTTTTGCTTAAAGCCATTGCCACCACCTTTGTTGATTTTGAACTATTAAACCCCTCTGACAAACTTAATTTCTTATTCATTCATTTGTTTAACTCCTATAGCAACTGCATTATCAGCATTCAACACCTCAGGGCTATCCTACCAGAAACGATATCGATCAAACCAGTTGGATGATGATCAGGATTGAGAGGATCAATGCATTGTGTTAAGCAGCCTGAGTTTCCCCGAAGTCATAAATAATGATAACATTGAACACGTTGACCATTAAAATCTAATTAAAGACAATAAACGCATAATCTTATCTACTTCTGATCTGAGATTACAGCTAAGCAAATGTTGTGGCAGCCAATTGGTGGCCATTTTGGCAGCCATCTTGGATTTTGGTATTATGGAAAGCTTAAGTATTTAAAAGAAGTACAAATTTGAATTCTTTGACAGCAAAAACCTATACAAAGACAGTAGAATCATCATTGTATTAGCTGTAGAAGCTGAGATATTGATACTTATATGTGGTCGTGGCCATCTTGGATATTTCAAAATGCTCAAGGGTGCAATTTTGGCACCCTTCAGTTTCTCAATCAGTAGGTCTGCAGGGGCAGAAACAGTCAAAAAAAATTGTGCGGACGCTACTTTCGGGTTCAGGTAAAAAATGGGGTTTGGCCCCAGACTACATTTTTGGATAGTATCCCTAAAGTAAGTTTCATCTGTGAAAATTTTTTAAAGAAGCTGATTTCAAATGATTTTGGTAGGTATGGGTGTCAACATGTACCAAAAAAAGTGAGTATTCGTAGGGCGTGGGGACCCGTGGTTTTTTGGAGTCAAAGGGTTTCATAAACAGGGGTCAAATTTTGAAATTGATCCAATCATGTTGAAAAGTTTACCAAGTTAATAGTTTAATCATAAGGATTCCAAAAAGGTATAGTTTGTACTATCTGTGGCGGAAAGTTGGAGTTGGCGTTGAGTTAAGTTATCGGGCTAAAACCGCAAAAAATCATTAAAAGGGGACCCATTTTCAGTGTGACAGGGGTCAAATTAAAACTTATCCGGATTTGGACAAAATAAAATGGTTGCAAATTATAGATGGAGCTCATAGAATAAAAATAAGAATAGTTTGAGGGTCTTAAATGATTAATTATCCCGAGCGTACGCGCCGGGCAGACGCACGAACAATGGTCAAGCCCCATTGAATGCAATGGATGTTGACCTTTGGCCGCAGATATAAATAAAACTATTACCTTTTGGGAATCTTATGATTAAACTATTAATTTCGGTAGGACTTTCAACTGATTGGATCATATTCAAAATGTGACCCACGTTTATTGCCTTTGACTCCCGAAAAACAATTCCCCACCCCCTACGGGAGAAAACTCCTTTTTGTTGGGGAAAGGTTGACACCTTACTTACCAAAATCAGTTGAAATCCGCTTCTTTAAAATTTTTTCACAGATTTGCTAAGCATATGTTTACTTTTGATTTACTAGGAGCTATCAAAATGACACCAAGGTTCCGGATAGAAGGGGGGGGGGGCTATGGATGACTTGGCCAGCTAAGTGTAGAACATAATGTTTTAAGAGCTCAGTTTTAGACTGGTTAAGCTTCAGTCTGTTACTCAGCTCCATGCCTGGAGATCATAAACACAATGGGTCAATTTAAACAAAGCGCAAACAGCTTCACCAGCGATGTTAGAATTAAAAATCGGAATAGGCATGATAATTAAGATGGTGGCTTTCAATAATCTTGCCAACATGCCGAGTATAATAAGTAAAAGCCTGTGGACCAATGACGGACCCTGGTGGAACTCCATAGTCGAGTTGTTTGACATCAGAAACACTACCATTAACATTCACTCTGCAAGACTTGTCAGTGAGGTAAGATTTAAACCAACTGCAAACACTACCAGAGAGGAATACCGTGATCCACGGTATCGAAGGCCGCTGAGAGATCAAGCATGAACAGGAAGACAACATGCTGGTTATCAATAGCCCTCATAATGTCATTGTAAACAAATGAAAGGGCACTCTCAGTACTGCAAAATGGACGATAGGCAGACTGGTAAGGATCAGCAAGGCTATTTGTTTCAATGTAATTTGATACTTGTGCAAACGCCACCTTTTCAATAACGGCAAATTAGAGACAGGCCGATAGTTGGCAAGTTGGTTTTTGTCAAGAGAGGCCTTCTTCAGAATTGGAGTGATAATCGCCTGTCGTAGCTCTGTTGGAAAAGAACCAGAGGAAGGTGAAGTATTGACAACTTTGGTTAAACGAGCTAACGAAATTGGTAGGTGCTGTTTAGCTAACCATGTGGGCATTGGATCGAGAGAACAGTTCTTAGTGGGACATTTCATTAAAATATCATGCAAATCATCGGCAGTAATAGGTTTAAACTTGTTCAAACTACATTTACAATTAGGTTGCTAATCACAATACTGAGTATTATCAGCACTAGAGGCTGCACTCTCAAGATCGCACCTATTTTTGTAAAGACACACGCACATTTTTATACAGATGATTGGTGGAGTAGGTATGGGGTTACCTCTGTTATAACGATATGTGTTATGTATTGGTTTATTCCGTATAATTAATTTCTTACAGGCAGCCGGTAACTCCAGCACTATTATTAACTGAATAAAAGAGCAATATCATGTTGCGCTTTATAAATTTAAATTATTATCCCAATGACAAATAGATTTATCCCCGCCATCTCTTCGGGTGTGTTGTTACAAAAATGGCTCTTGGTAGACGAGTGTTTAAAAAAAGAACTGAATAAGAGTAGTCGGGTTTATTTAAATCAACAATGTGTTATTATGAAGGATGCTTAAACGAAATACATGTGACGAACGTTCTCAACAAGGAAAAGAATTAATGGTAAACAAGTTTGCCAATGAGGCAGTCGCACGTGCGTATCCTTGGTGCTCTCTTTACATTTACGGACTTTATGTTGTAGCTAACGTCTTTGTGTTAGATCTTTTTGAACACAATTTTGAACAAAAATAAAAGCCAAAAACAAAGAAACAAACCAAAAACAACAATAACAGAGAAAATACATTTTGTCTTTAGTTTCGCTAGCAATAACCGATGTCCGGGTTCTTGGTCCATCTGAAAACGTTGGAAGAGTTGAAGTACTTTATGGTGTCATGTGGCTTCCCATATGCCGAAATACTGGTGAAAACAGCGACCAAATATGGAGCAATGCAGAGGCAGCAGTAGTGTGTAGACAACTTGGGTTTGAAGAAGGCAGAGCACATGATGAATATGGTGATGACCTTGGATTGTCGTCATCTGTGTCGGACATAGTTAATGATGTAAGGTGTAACAATAGTAAGTATAATATTAATAATAATTTTAATATAAACAGCAACAAATTGGCCGGATTCTAGATTATTCTTCAGAAAGACTAGAGATATTAAAACATTTGTCAATTTCTGATGGATTTTCATCATGTATCATGTCGTTGTCATACCTGGTTGAGCTATATCATGACATTAGCAAAATGTCACTAGAGTATACAAAAGTACATTTATTTTGGAATATGTTTAGTATTTCTTGTTGGTGCGAGGTATTTTCAAAATTATATGGGTTGTATCATAAAGAGCTCCAAACCTCTGTACATCGTATTTATATTACGTTATTTTGCATCGTGGTCAAACTGTTGTTTTAATTAATGGAATGCACTTAACCGATCGACTTCAACTCTGCTATTCTTACTTTAAATCTTAATTTCAGTATCTATGATATTTGCATATTTTTTAAATAAACTTTTCATATTCACGATTAGAAGGACGTCGCCGGATAAGGAATGAAGGACGCCCTCTATAGTTTTCATGAGAACGGATGAACTTGAAACATTCCGCATTATAAAGGGACATGCTCAAAGTTGACCTTTTAGTGGTTTCAAAAAATTCCACTTTACATAAATTATCAAAAAGTCGCTTTTATTTAAAATTATAATACTTGGGTACTTGAAATTTCCAAATATGAACCCTATATGGATGGGCACATGTTAACATCCGCTGACCATACAGGTTCTGGGTATCATAAATCATACTAAAATGCAGGGGGTGCATTTCCTCAATATACTGGTGAATGAAAGCTATTGAACTGCGCCATGTGAATTGAGATTTTAATAGTGAGAGTGAGAGTTAACTTGCTCATGATATAAATAGCGCGGCCATGTACCATTAAGATGCGGGCCATTGTGTTGCCTAATAGAGTTTGCTTGGTGTGAAGACGGTATATAATCCAAATCTTAGCACTCGTTGCACTACATCAGCATAAGCTAATAAATTGTTGGGTATTGTTGTAAAGGGCTGCCTCGTGTAGCCTATTGGTAGCTTATGAAGGGCAAAAGGTTTATCTAGGCATCATTTACAAGCTCCATAACAAAGGGCAGCTATGCAACTTCTTCCTGTTTCTTCATTTAAATCGTAACTGGCCGTTGCAATGGAGGCATGCTCTAAGCTTTGCTTTTCCCGGAGACCATTCCCCTGAAGTTTCTCAGACTTTTCTCATTTTTCTTGATACAAGTGTATTTTAAGGATAAAAAACACTTTGCATACATGACAAAGTAGTTGTAAAACACCAAGTCAAAATTGATGATGAACTCTAACTATGATGATTATAGAGGGCCTCCTTCATTTCGTATCCGGCGATATCCTTTAGCATTATTTCATCAAGTAACAAAGACACTAATAAAATAAAAGTTGGATCACCTGAGACTATGGAGAGCAAGGTTCATTTCTCAGTAAATGTGTCTTCTACTAAAGGTTAATGACCATTTAGCTGGGGTGCAGCTCGTAAAAACGTGGGCGGACCCGGGGGCCGGGGATCCATAATATAGGGGTCAAAATTAAAAATTATTGGATTGCTGTAAAAAGGTAACAAAGTGTCCGTCTTGTTCCAATGATTAAAAAAGATATAGTTAGTGTATGCTACGTACGGTACAACTTAATATGGGTACGAAGAACTTAAAGCCACATTCAGTCATTTTTTCCAAAATCAAAATACCCATTTTGTGTCTAAATTGCTAGTGTTAGGTCATATCAACACCTTATATTACTCTTCTTTGTGAAAAACAGGCACTAAAGCATTTTAAAGCGGTCTTGAAGATGCCATTTGCGACTGTTTTGTGTACTAATAAATGTCGGATTCCGACTTTTATTAGTAAACAGTGCATAAAAATCGTAATTTCTGACAAATATGGCGTGTTAAACTTAGCCATAGAGGTCTCTACTACAACTATTCCCAATACAACAGTGCAAAAATGTCTTTGATGAATAATAGGGGGCGCGATTTGTTAACATCCTGAAGAAATCGGTGATAGTGGCTTTAAGACAGGTCTATTGCCAAGACATTACTTGTATATGACATCAAGACACCATTTCAGTGTAACGTGCGCTGGCAATCTCCAGGGAAAGATAAAAAATATACATCCTTGTCTACCCGGAGAACTAAGCGCACATGGTTTTTTTTCTCAACACACTGTACAAATGGCGTTTTGGCAAAAGACACTTCATGTGTCATAAATTTTGGGACCTGTATCTATTTAGACACAAAGCCATGTTTAAGTGCAAGACAGGTTCAAATGTCATGTCTCTTTGAAAAACACTAATTTCCAAGTCAAGTTTTTATGCAAGACACTTCGGTTATGTAAGACGTGTCTTTTGTCATCATTCTGGAGACATATCTGGCTGGAAGACGTGTCCTTTGTGTCCTAGGTTATGTCTTTATTGGTTCTATTTTCTTTTATTTCAATTGTTGAAGACAGGTCTATTGCCAAACCATATCTTGCATATGACGCCAAGACACCATTTTAGTGTAACGTGCGCTTGCAATCTCCAGGGATAGATTAATCAAATATGCATCCTAGTCTACCTGGAGACCTAAGTAGTTAAATTACAAAACCAAATATAAAATGGTATATGTAAACATACCGTTCTGATGCAATCCGCTGGGAAAGCGAAGGACACCTTTCGAACCTATAGATAATATCTATCGCTCCTTTACCAACCCTGCCTTGATAGCGCCGTGCTGGTGGTACGGGGGTCGCCGGTTCGGGTCCGGCCAAGTGCATATGTGTTTTTTTAACACTAACGTGCTCTGGCCATCTCCAGGGAAAGAATAATAAAATATACATAACACTGGATTGTTGACAACTTATACTATCGCAAAGTATATTCAGTTAATCGGCAGGTCACCCAAGTACTATTGTTCACACTAAAAATTGTTGGACAGGGTCATTTTACATGGGCTTTCACAAATACAATAGGCAAACGACCTTACCATTGTCCACATTCCCTGCACACGTCTGCAGTTCAAATCGATGGAAACCA
>JAMKCH010020533.1:0-22058 GCA_023653785.1 Ophioderma brevispina | reverse complement strand
GGAACCTCCCAAAATACCACACATATATAAAACTCATTACCCGGATCCCTAGCCGTGACGTCCGTGATAGCCGACGTCACCCATACCCACAATTACAACTTCCTTTTTCTTCTTGGGATTCCATGAGATACGGTAGTGTCTATAAGCTAAGCTCCCCGTTTTTTTGTTGGATTTTACAGATTTAAACCACCATGGTTTCAGACCCCATCTTTTTGGGTAGACGCAGGAAACGTTCTTTTGGCAAGTTTATCGGCATTTCTGTTACGGGTTTTCGACTGTTATTCCTACCCTTGTGCTTCTGTATCCTATTAGGTGGGTAGGTGATCACTCGTGCGGAAAGGTCAGTGGACTTTCTTGTGGTTGATCACCTTACCTGCACACAATTTTCTAGTTCACTGTCTGTCTTATCATGTGTGTTTTCTTTGAATGTATTCATACAGGGGATTTCAAATATACTTTAGTCGATCGTTTCTTTTACCTCGCAGTTACTGGATTACTATCTTTGATACTGTTAGACTAATCTTCATTGACTGCGCGTTTTTTTTTTATTCTGTCCGTTTATTCTTAGTTGTTATCCTCGCTTTTGAGTGCGTTCTATCTAACTGTTAGGGTATCTGTGCGTGGGATGTATCCATCCTCCTGACTTTACCATATGGGTTCTAATATACCAGGTATTTACCCCATCCGGTAGTTTGTGTTGGCTTAACTATGTCCCACTTGTGTACCTCGTGTCCGTCCATAATTCCTGCGTGGGACCCGCATCCTCTCTGTTATGATCAGTGTTCTTGTTCTAGAGATACCCGGTGCGTCTCGATGTGTATTGGTCTTGGCGAAAAACACAATTTCTATGGCACTGGAGGCGGGCAGCTTGCGGGAATTACGGCCTCAAAGGTCTAGTGCTTTTACTTACGCGTTCTTCCGCTAGTGCTGCTAGCTCAGGGCAGGCAGTTCAGGCGATAAAATTTTGGGGCTCCAGTCCCGTTTCTTCTGTCTTCCTCTCGGGGCGCTGACGAGGAAGTTTCCGAAGGCATTCCCCCCGTCTACTGTTGACAGTTCGTAGCTGGGGGAGCGGGAAAGTTCCGCTGGAATGGTCCCTGAGGGGACGCTACTGGTGGTGCAACTTCCCATACTCTGCTAGCGAGCGACCCGCACCCAGGTTGGGGTCTCTCGGTAGCGGTAAACCCACCCGCTGTAACACACTGGCTAGCCAGGCTATTAGGGCCGGTGTGTTCACAATGGCGTATTCGCCACTTCTGATCTGCTATGCTCACCCCCCTGGGGCGTTTATCAGTGCTTGGCAACGGGCAACGTCAGGTTGGGGCCCGCAATAGCCCTCGTTACCTCTGTGCCTGTCTCGGTCCTCCCAACATAAGCTCTGCAGGCGGAGTTTTTTTGTCCGGGAGGAACGCTACGGGTAATCTGCCTATACCTGGTCATTGGCCTAATCCCCAGGGGATTATGCTGCAATGGTGGGGCAGCCATCAATGGCTTCTCTCAGGCGATGAATGCGCTCAATCAGTTGATCATAATCGCTAGGGCAACCAAAATGACTTTTGTCTTCCGATCGATAACCGATCAGCAGGTGTACCTGGGTACACTGGCCTTGGTGCAGGCCAACCTGGTGGCTTCAAAGTCGGGATACCTGGGCTCATGATACAAAGTACGCAGCCACCACGGTTAGGCCAATGTAAGCAGTCACGACCAGGTCGACCCTGCTTCTTCAGTGTGTGTAGTGCCGTTGTTACTGCTGCATCCCAACAGTCGACACTCGGAGCTGCTCCAACGTTGTCGCGGACTTCTACTACATTGTCACATCACCCCGTTTCTGACTCGGGGTCTGATGGTGAGGATGATGTAGGCTAAGAGGAAGAGATCGTGATGAAAGCAGAGTTCTCGCATCTTCTCAACAAATCTGCAGCGGGTAAATCTTCAGTTCCGCCCGCGGATATGCGCCGGACATCATAAGAGCTATGTCTTCTCGTATGAAGCTGAAGCTCGTGATGGTGCACGGGGGAGCCGTCGGGTGTCTGCACCTGGTGGCTGGTATCGAAGCCAGCTCACCCGTTCACCTTCCACTCTCCTGGCCGGCGGCAATCCATAATGTGGGCGATTGACATTGCTGATGAGACAGTGGGCCTCGCGTTCCGCACGTGGTATCAACAGTGTCTTGCATGTCTCGCTGAGGATTACTCCAGGTTACTGAAGGTTCCTACTATGGATGAAGATATTGCCAAGCTTCTCCCGAAGACTGGTTCTAATCTTCACCTGGGAGTTATTCTCCCTTTTGGGAGGAGGAGCCTCAAGCTGGTACGATTCCCACGTTCGGACTTCGATCAGGCTTGCTCCTTGGTCTCGCGTTCACTTATCACCAACTACCTGGTGACTTGGTGAGTGGTGAGTCCGGCTTTGGGCCTTCACCCTTCGGGTCGGGGTCAATGGCGGGCAATGCTAGCTAGGCACCAGCTTGAAGAGTCTATGGCCCTAGCGATGCGACTTGTGGCGATGCGCCGCGAGAAAGAATGCAGCTCTCTCAGCAGACTTTAATCGCGATCTGTCTGCAGATTTGCGCAAGGTCTCTGTGGCTCAGAAAAACTTTAGGTGGTTGAGTTAGCGCATTACGATGAGGCTGCAACTCGCGGCAACAATGAGCACACGCTTCAAGAGAAAGCTGACGCCATCACTTCCAAGGGGAAGCTAAAGCCAAAAGACGGGCAAGGAAGCCGAAGCAGTCTCCGCAATCCTCTACTGAGACCTCCCTCGGTCATGATCAGACTGTGAAGAGGGCCGGCGGGTCCTGCCGGTGTCTAAGCCCTTCAAGAAGTGACGGGTAAGACCGGGAAGGATGAGGGCGGCGCACCAGTCTCGGTCCACAGGATAGGGGCACATTCAGCAGGTGAATCTCCCCGGTTGGGCGGCCACTTACTTTTAATTCACGTTCCGACGGTGCAGCGATCCACCCGGGAAGTTGAGGTGTTGGGCGTAGTGATCTAGGCTACCGCTTGGAGTTCACTGCCCCTCCCCCATCACCGCAGTCAGGGATTAAAGTTCTTCCTATGATCCGGAGAAGCGTCTTCCCGCCCTTTGGGGGGGCTTTGTCACGGTCTTCCTGGACTCAACCTCAAGCCGCTCAATGCATTCATCCGTCCTGTGAGGTTTCGGATGGAAACGTTGGCCTCCGTTCTACGTTGCCCAATCAAAGGGTCTCGGGAACTTGTCTGGATCTCAAAGACGCCTACCTGCATATTCCCATCACCCGGCCAATAAGAAAGGGCTTCGATTTCGGGTGAACGTAAGGCGTTCCAATTTCGCTGCCTCCGTTTGGGCCTTTCAAACTGCGTGGGGTTTTCACCCGGGGTCGTCAAGGCCGTGGCAGCGCCTCAGGAGCCAGGAGATTCAAACTGTGTTGTCTATCTGGAAATAGCTGTTTATAACCCATCCAGGGTCGATGCACTACTTCAAATCGAGCTGATAGCGTGGACAGTGACGGAGTTGGGTTTCTTGTGAACCGATCAGAAATCCCAATTCGTCCCAACTCAGGACCCAGTATTTCTGGGTGCTCAGTACCTAGCTCGAGGTCGAGCAAGACCGGCACCGGAACGGGTGGCCAATACGAGGCAGTGTGTGCGATTCTCATGGAGTCTACTGCGCAGTCGCTCTCGTTTGGTGAAGGTGATGGGCTGATGGCCAGGCTAGTGGACTTGGTTCCTTTTTGCCGATACACATGCGGGGCCATTCAGCTGCAACCTGTTGACACATTCTGCCCCAGCGTCATTCGTTTACGCGGTTGTTCCCTTGACCACCCTCATCCGACAGGAGCTGGAGTGGTGGACTTCTTTCCACAACCTTACGGTCTGGGGGAGTTCCCTATCCTCTGCCGACAAGTTATATCGACCGGACGCTTCGGGTTGGGGAGGGGGGGTGACCTTTAGAGGAACTGGCTGCGGTCCCCCCTTATGCCTGCATACTTGCAGATGATGCTTGGTGCACCAGGAGGGGGATCAGCCTGGTGGCGAGGCAATAATTGCCGGGGTGACCAATATCTTGGCGGACGATTTGTTGAGGGGCCGAAGGCGGGGCCCAACAGAGTGGACCCTTCTCCACAAATTTCGCTCGGATCTTCCACTCACCGTAGAATATTGTGCCCGTTTCAAGCGATCCAGGTGCATTTGCGGTTGATGCTCTTTCCATCAGTTGGGCCGGAATGGGTTACACTTTTCCTCCGATCTTCCCTCATCGAGGGTAGTCCGCAAGGTCTCGGTTCTGGCCGCTTTGTTACCTCATCATGGGGGTTCCTCGGCTGTTACCTCAGGTCCCGAATCTTCTCCAGCAGCCGGGACCGGGGGCATCAACCTGGTGGCTGGGATCTGAAGCTGACTGCCTGGCCCTTGCCCGGCAACGTTTCCAGGAGGAGGGCCATTCTGAAAGATGCGATTCGTGCCCGAGGAAGGAGAGCTTCGACCACAGAACATACTCTGCGCGCCTCGCTCCCTACGTCGGTGGTGCGGGGCGAAAGGTGTTTCTCGACCAGAGCCCCTGTAGGGGAAGATAGCAGATTCATTACTGAATGATTGAGTAGGGACTGGAAGCAGCAACGGTCCGTACCTACAGATTACACTGCGCTCTCGATAGCGACCTCAGCGACCCTTACTTTGCACACAAATGTCTCATTGGGCCCGACGAAACCCCTATACCACATTAAAAAAATTTCGCTACCGCGGAAAATAGTCCGCCGATAGGGCGCACTTTTTTTCGGCAACTCACCGACATGCCGCGGTGAGTCGTCCTTATCAAATTGTTTCTCCCAATGGGAGCATGCTTATCGCTGACGCTACCGGAATACATCTTTCCAATATGCCGGCAAATAGCTGCATTGACCAGAAAGAAACGTCAATTCGAGCACATAAGTTTCCTTAGCCAAAACGTAGCCTAAGAGTTTTGTGATATTCGGCGAGTTAGATCAGTAATTTCGATGTTTTTATCTCGCCGTATATCGAATTGTATTCTTGTAAGAGACCGCCTATCCTAGACCGAGAGTGTGAGGTCCCTCTTGCTAAATCCACTTCTATCTCGTCTTTATGACGCGGACGTTTTCCTGAAGAACGGGGGATTTTACAGCCTTCTCTCACCGGTTAAATTGATCAGGAACTAGGGCAGGAAAAGGCGCTAAACAAATTCTAGCAGTATATACCGCCATGTTGAGTATTTATATGGTAAGCCGTCGTGCCTAAAAAGCGGGGTTTTTATGATATTGCCGTTTGGTCAAAAATATGATAATTATTTTTAGGTATGGTTAAAAAAGATACCTGATCGGATCTTTTAAGGCTGATATTCCATGTTTGTACTTTCAGGTATGGTGCGCATGTGGTTCCATAAATCATTTTTGGTGTTTTTGCCTTGGCCCCCTGGGACTCGCCCCCCACCCTGGGGGCCATCTCGGGGTGTGGGGTGTCCCGGGGTCCCGATAGAGGGATTGTGGGGCAGGTTGAGTCAGATTGGGGGGGGTCACCCCAAAATGGGACCATGCCACTAAGTTTGGAATTTTTTACCAGAGTCTCCCCAACGACTAGGGATGTGTTGGAACGGATCTAAAGTGTTTGGACCCCCCTCCTCAAACCGGAAGGGGGCCTACTTAAGGTATTTCCTTTCAGGTCCCTGGGTTTTTCTGGGCCCGGCGGGCCCAGGTTCTCCCTTTGGGTTCGGGAAGGTGGGGGACCTTTCCCATCGCTAACCCGGCCCCCTCCCCCTGCGTGTTGCTCGGGTCCCGCGGGGAGGGGGGTCGAAGGGTCACTGGATTCCTTTAACCGAGGCGGAGTCGGGGCTTTACCGCCCCATAACCATCCCATGATCGGAGTTCACGTAGGAGTCCACCCCGACCCCTCTCTGCCTTGTCGCTCCTCCAGTCCCTGGGGGATGATGAGTAGCGGATGCCTATAACTGAGGCGGAGGTCGGGGCTTTACCGCCCCCATACCATCCCATGATCGAGTTTAAATAGGAAGTCCGCCCCTATCCCCCTCCCTCTCCACAAAGAGGTCCAGACTTGGGTAAGAGGTCGGGACACGGTCTGGTCTCTCTCCCGTCGGGGTTACAGGGGAGGAGGGGGGCCCCCTTCCATAGGTCGGGGAAATCTAAGGGCAGCCCCACGGGATCCAGTCGATGGATAGAGGTTCTTTCGGGGTCGGGTCTTGGTCCAAGTTTATTTTGTGGGGGTACCCCTCGCTCTCTTACTCCAGGGTACTAATTCTGTTAATTCTTTAATTCTATTTTACAGATAGGACCAATCAAGCGGCACCAATATGGGAACTCCAACAGTCAGGTTGCACCATACGATGAAAAGTGGACCGGCGAGCAGTGGCAAGCCTTTTGAGGTACGTAAGAAAACAGCCTCAAGGCCAAAAGGCAAGTCCCGGGAGAACTTGGCGCAGGGGAGGCCGCGCTAGGGGACATAGGATACGCACCCAGTCCCCAAGTTCTCTCCCGACGAAGCATCCCGTCCGGGTCTCCGGGAGTCTTTTTTCCTCAGCGCGCCCCCCATGGGGGGAAGCAGCAGAGGGAATAGGCCCAAGGGCTCGCCCTCGACCACATGACGGCCGCGTCATGTCTGATCTCCCGACTCTTTCCTGAGAGGTCTCTAAAGAGAATCCCCGTTGCACGGTCCTCAAGAAGGACCCCCCCGGTCCGACCCACCAGCCTAAGCGGGGCAGGTCGAAGGAAAAGAAGGAGATCCAGTCACTGAAGCTGGCGTCAGGCCGTTCAAGAGGCCGACCCAAAAAGGGAGCCCGGCGGCGACGATGGTAGAGGGAGCTCCCGACCAGGTGATCCCTGGACCAGTTCCCTCGAGGGCAGGCACCCAAGGCCAGCCCCAGCGTCGAGCCTCACGGCCAGGCAGGCAACCAAGGTCGGTACCGGGACTAGGGTCGGGACCTCGAACGAGGTCAATCTTCTGGACCAGCTCCCAAGGGCGGACTCTCGAGCCCAGCCCAGGTCCGAGCTCACGGTCGGGGATGCCCAGGTCGGGGTCGCGGGCCAAGGGGGAGACCCGACGGGCCAGTCCCAGGTAGAGCTCAGGTCGGGGAGGACCAGGTAATGGTCGAGACCCAGGTCCGGAAGAACCGACCAGGTCGCTTCCTAGGCCAGCTCCCTTGAGTGACACGGCATTCCTAGGCCAGTTCCCAGGTCGACTCAACGGTCGGGAGGACCAGGTCATGGTCGAGCCAGGTCGTAGACCGAGCCCCGCCCAGGTCGCTTCCTAGACCAGCCTTCCCTTGATGACTGGCATTCTATGCCAGTCCCAGGTCGAGCTCCCAGGTCGGGGAGGACCAGGTCATGATCGAAAACCCAGGTCGGAGAACCGACCAGGTCGTTTCCTAGACCACCACCGCTCATGAGGCAGGGCTTCAAAGCAGTACCAGGTCGAGCGCCTGGTCGGGAGTGGAGCTCAAAGGCCCGGACATCCACTGCCTTGTCGGGAGACCCAAACCCGTTCACCCCATAAGGGTAACTGGTTATATTCTTAATCTATTGCGACAGCTTGCAGAAACCTCTGTCATCGGTCAGCTCTCCCTCATCCCTGAGCGATTGGAGGCCGACGGAGGGGCCCTTGCCGTCAAAACGCAAGCTCCCCCGAACGGAGCTGAGCTCGCCGGCTAATAATAAAAAGAGCCGCCTACCACAGGGTCATGAGGTGAGGAACGCTATAGCATTGAAGCTAGCGATTAGCGAGCTCTTTTCGGGGATGAAAGAGTCAGGGAGGGGGTCCACCTCCACCTCGAAAAGGGGAGAGGATGGAGATGATCAGACGGAGGAGACCCTTCCCGCTCCTACGTAGAGGATGGTTGGTCGACGTTTCCACCCTTACAAACGACCCGCCACAGGCAGGTCGGAAGTAAGGGTGGACGCGCAAACTTCGGGTCGTAGCTCCCGCCTGGAGTATTCCAGGGCGGGACAAGGGTTGGACCTGGTCGGCGACAGACCAGGTACCGACCATAAAACATAGGAGATCTGCGTGCCACCTTCAACGTATAGTGGACCATTACCGGGTCCTCTACGACCGCTACGGTAGCATGGGAGATCAATCCCAACCTCAGTCGGCCCCTCACAGGGCCTAGACGAGAGGAGGGTTGGGGTTCCGAGCTTAACGCCGTTCCCCCTCTGTAAATGCCAGGTCTCACGGCGAAACCGTGACTGCCCTCCTCAATTCTACCACAAAGTGGTTGAGGAGGAAGCCAGCAATCGGACCCAGCCGCAGAGCCGGCCGGCCCTTGGCGAACCCCCGGGCCTCTATGGCACAGGGTTTCACTCTGTAGGCTACTCCGAACTCATGGCCTCACGCCCTCCGCCGGCGACCGCCCCCAGGGGTCGCAGTGGGTCCCGTGGACGGAACAGCTCCCACCGGGAGCGTCAACCCCACCGGCACTACAGCCGGAGAAGCCGAGGCCGGAGGGAACGATTCGCCTGGGATTACGAGACCCCTTTGCAGAGCCTGGGGCGACCCATATAGGGTCCCGCCATCGCCTACGAGTCGGTGGAAGGTCAGTTGCGTGACCGGCCGCTAACCCCTAAAGTTTCGGCCCCATTTTTCGGGCGGTCCTCTCGGACGCGGTGCTGCGGTTGGAGTTAGGTCTCCCCGAGGTGGGGTCCAGATTCGGGGTTACAGCCCCGTCCGCCCAAGGCTCCAAGCTCAATGCCTTTTATACCTCTCTCAAGGGATCTTAAGACCCCATTGACTCGGTACCACTCCGAGGGAAAGGTGGACAGGATCCCCCTGGTTAGGACAAGCATTCCCGGAGCGGGAAGAGGACCCTTCCTACCGGCACCGCTGGGCCTAGAGCCTGCCTCCGGCAGAGTGTCTCGGGACCGGGGGATAGAGATGCGTCCCCCTTTAGACTCTCCCAGGGGGTGAGGGCCGCTTTCGGTTTAACCCTGGACTACGGAGCGGGATGGCGAAGGGCGGGCGTTTGACTCCCTGGCTAGGGATGGCCTACGCCGGATCAACGCCCAAGCAGGTGGTTGTCGCCCACCTGGCACGGCCCCTGACGGAGCCGGAAGGTCGCTTCAAAGCGACACTGATAGGCTGATTAAACATGTGGTCATCGGACCTTAATAATTGGTGCCGAGCCCTTACGCTCGCTAGCGACCAGGTCGGTGGAATCTCGAGCCCGTTGGTCGCCAAAGGCCTTGAAACTTCACGGACCCCGTGGATATGCTAGAGGCGCGCCCCTGGGAAGGAAAGCCCATTTTCGGAGTCAACGGCTTCCCTACAGACAAGGAGCTGAGCGAACGAGGCAGTTTAGGCGACAAAAGCCGGGACCCAGGCGTCAGGGGCAAGCAAGGAAAGAGGGAACACAGCAACCATTTCGGGGGCAGGCGAGCCACAAGGCCTACGGACCCTCAAGTGGCGCTCAGCAAGCCGTATCCCCTACCAGGGCTACCAAAGCCCCTAAGAACCAGGGAGGTAGCACCGGCGGTAAAGGGGCGGGTAAACCCAGCCGTAGAGACAGAGGATCTAAAGGTTAAAACGCAAAGGTCGAGGCCACAGCCCAAGGGCCGAGGGAGTCAAGGCGATCAGACGCAGGTGTTGTATGACTACCCTGTCCAGCAATCTCACCTCCAATAAGGTAGGCGGTCGGCCTCAGGGACAGTCGCGGGGGCGCGTGGGCAGGCAGTGACCATCGGCCCCTCGGGCCTCCTAGATGTGGTAACACACGGGTAACGCACAGAGTTCACAGCCTGGCCCTCCCCCATTTCAGAGGGGTGAGGTTCGCCCCCTCTTCCAAGGGACCCTGCCTAGCGGACGCGCTTCCTGCAAGAGAGTAGCTGGCTGCTGGCCAAATGGTGACGTGATATGGCCTCTGAAATCAACAAAGAGGGCTTCTACTCCACTTTCTCCTTAACAAGGGATGGTGGGGGGGGACGTGGATTGAGATTTACGCATATCTCCACGTCACGTGCACGTAAATCATAACAGAAATGGCTCTGGTTTTTGCCTTAGGAGGGGTGGCTTACCAGTTCAGGGTCCTACCCTGGCCTGTCGACCGCGACACGGACCTTCACAAGGGTCGTGAAGGTGTAGCGAGTTCCTCAGGCAGGGGCAGGACAATCTTCGTTTACTAGGACGACTGGCTATTGGTGGCGCCATCCTCGCGGAGGGCTTCAAGCCTTGTATTGAGGAGGTGTAGACCTGATAAGGTCTCACGTTTTCGCCGTCAACCTCGACAGTCAGCAATGTTCGCCTCCCAGAGGCCCCACTTTCGGAGGGAGCGAGATGGAGACTGTCTGGTCCGGTAAAAGGGATGCCCTCCGCAGAGCGGAGTTGCCTCGGGTCGTGGGCGTGTGCCCGAGCAGTCTTAGAGAGCAGGTCGGTCCCACCCAGGCTTCGTTCTGGGACGCCTGGCCGCCTCAGACGGGATGGTTCCTACTGCAGATTACGCATGAGGGGAATCCAAATCCACATGCTCAGGTACCTCCGATCCTGGTACCACCCGATGTCCCTCCAGATTCCAGTGCGCCTGAAGCTGGCCCCCGACCGCAGTTGGTGGAAGCATCCACACAACTGGAGGGGGAGGCCCCCTTGAGGGAATTAACACCTTCCGTGACGGTGTCACAGACGCGTCATGTGGTGTGGGAGACCTACCTAGGGTCCTACGAAAGGTCGGGCCGTTGGTCGCCATGCAGGTGCCATCATATCAATGTGATCGAGCTGCGGGCAATCTTCAGACCCGGTAGCCTGGGTCGCCCGGACCAGGGGACAGGGCCAGGCGCCATCGAAGGTGAGGGGGGGCATCAGTGGAATGGCGGCCTCCCGCGGAGTCTGCAGGTCAAGTTTCAGAGGCTTTATAGCGTCCCCGTGGACCTACTAGCCTCCGCGGTGAATCACCAGCTTCCGGCCGTGTACTACTCATGGAGTTAAGATCCAGAGCCGGGGGGTCGAGATGCAATGGTGGTGGATTGGAGGGGATCATTGCCTACGAATTTCCCCCCATGCGAGGAGGATACCGAGAGGTCCTCGAGGAAGGTAGCTCGCGTCGACAATTGCCTGGTTCTGTTGGTGGCCCCCCATGTGGCCGGATCAGCTGTGGTTTCCACGGCTTCCGGAGCTGCTAGTGGGGGACCCCACCTTGCTCCCTCTCAGCGCGGGGAATCTGAGAAGCGGTCCTCCAGCCGACACGCGTCAGAGCGTCCCATCCGCGCTCTCAACCTGATGGTCTGGCACATTCCGCCAAACAATACACTCAGGCGAGGACTTCTGAACAGGCTGCCGCGGTCGCCTGCTCAGGCAAGGCGGGAGTCAACTAAAGAATCTTACGAATCTCGACTCCGCCGGTTCTATAGATGGTGCGCCAACGAGAGATCGATCCGCTGTGTGCGTCTGTAGGGCAGATCGGGGATTCCTAACGGAAATGTCCACGCAGGTTTGGGCGCCCAACAGTCAGGTGATACGCACACCGATTGGGGCGCTCCATCGGGGCTTCGGAGACGGAATAGTCGGCTCGAACAGCCCGATCCTCACGAATCTGCTAAAGGGCATATTTTCGGTTCGTCCCCGGTTCAGTTCATCGTTACGGAGTGGGATATGCCGTAGTGCTCCAGTTATTAGCGCCGAGGAATTCGGCCCCTGGAGGGGGCCAGTCTCCTGGATTTATCTAGGCAGATGGCCCCTTCTCGTGGCAGTGCTAGGGCGACGGGGTTCGAGATCCATGCCTTGTACATTGACGAGGCTCACTTACGGTGGTCGAAGGACGGCGTGTCATCCTCCCACGAGCGGGGTTTTTCTCGCTAAGAATCAGACACCGTTCACCCCCGCCGGTGTTTCTCCCGGAAACCGGGCCTTGGCATTGCGGACGGTCGGAGAGCCCTGGTGCCCGGGTTTAGGGCTCTAAAATGGTACCTTACGCGTACCGGAAGGGCTCCGGAAGACAAAACAACTGTTCATCTCCACGGCCCCGCCATATGGTCCGGCAGGCGAAGACACAGTTAGTTAGCCCGGGTTACCTGACCATCCGAAGCGCACAACGAAAACATCTCGATAGGTTGGTCGGGCTTGGGCTAGTTCCCATGATGTACGTGCTCCCACCTCCTCCTGGGCATTTACAAAGGCTTCTCAATCCAGGATATCCTGGTTACTATAGGTTGGAGTCTGCGAAACCACGTTTCGGAGAGTTTATCTTCGAGAAGTTATGGTGCGGAGAGGGGATGGTGCTACTGCAGCACTGTGTGCCAGTCGTAGTGAGCGCATCAAGAGCTCTAGGTGAGTCTCGCGGTGCGAGACGGGGACATGTGCTAGGCGAGCGCTGTGACACCTCCCGTACTTCTTCCCCGCCTGAGACTACCCCCAGGGGGGGGTTTTTTTTTTTGGCGGGATTACTGTGCAAAGTAAGGTCGGCGGGGGTAGCTATCGAGCAGGCGCAGGGTATTTCCCTTCAGAAGTGAGAGGGGGATACACTAGCGATCGATACTACCCTCCGGACCTTACGACCCCTCCACAATGGTTTGTCCCCACAAGAAGGTCTCGGGAAAGGTTGTGTTGTACACAATTGGAGAGAAACATTTGGGATAAGGACGACTCACGGCGCATGGGCGGTGAGTTGCCCGAAAATAGTGCCGCGCTATCGGCGGGACTATTTTCGAGGTAGCGAAATTTTTAATGTCGTATAGAGGTTTCTGGTCCGGCCCAAATGAGGACATTTGTGCAAAGTAAGGTCTCTGGGTCTAAGGATTAAAAAATACTGAAGAGTCAAACCATTTTAAGAGTCAAAGGAAGGGGCATCAGTGATAACTGTCTGTTTTGCCAGATATGTTGTTGAGACACAGTATCTCCTAAAACAATGCCCTAGTGGATTGGAGGGGAATTGCAGTTTGTTTGTACCAAAGAATTGGTTTCCAGAAACCACTTTACAAAAGGTGGCGACCATTGCTCTTCCAGGATTGGTACTTATGTATCATTAAATGCTACTTGCAGGGGGGGATAATAAAACATCTTAGAATGTTGGGTGGAGTCTTGACCAAAATATTAAGTACAGTCATCCTACACAGTTCGTTGTTTGTGGAGACAGCATGCTTCGGTGCATAGAAAAGCATTGAAGTATGTCATAATCTTGTAACGAGCGCCACTTTGTTACTCCAAAACAACTACACAACATGGTCTACTTTTCTCACAGCGCTGGATGGTCTTCACAAATGGTTACTTTCTCAGCTGTTATCAACATGGTGAGTTTGAGAAGAAAGAATGATTGATGCCAATACCTAGGACCATAGTTCTCTTGTAGTCATGTGAACTACATGGCCGTAGAAATCAGAAGTTAACAAGTAACCGGGCCCTACCAAGGAGTCCAACATGCTACACAAGTGTTTTTATATTTATGTTAATATGTAAATTATGTTTCCACATTATGGATATCACAAATAGGCGTAGTTTCATTTCTAGGCACAATATTCAGTGTAAGGGTATTGACATCTCGACTGGTATCTCTGCAGTCCTATTTCACTGCAGTCTTTTGCATTCAATATGAGTAGAAAGGAACGATACCATCTTTACATCAACAATGCCGAGAGACTTGCTCCTTAAAAAGCATAGAACCATAAATTGATTGTAACTATATATTGCCCTTAAAATACCATTGTCTTACTGGTGTCTATTCTGTTCTCTATCTTCCTCTCCCATACTCTCCCTTCTCATCCAGTAGGTCTCTTTCTTGCTCTCAAAAGCTCTTGTATCCTTGTAAAATTTCCCTTCACGCTGTCATCTATTTCTAACAATGAGACTTGTAGAGTTCTAGGCAAACACCGGAAAATTGTTTTTAAACCACACTAAAAAATGATTGACAAAATGATGGATATGATGGTATATTTATTGTTAAAAATATTGGTTTATAGTTTATATAATGTGGAATTCCTAATACATTTTTGGCAGTGCGTGTGTTTGTGTGTGCGTATGTGTGAAAACAAAAAAAAAAAAACCCCCGGTTTTTTGTTTTGGTGTGTGACTCCGCGTGTGGTATGCGGTGTGTTGTGTGGTGTGCTTGTGTGTGTGCGCGGGCGCGTGTGTGTGTGTGTGTCTGTCTAGTCTAGTAACTACTAGTATGATCAGCCAACTGAATTAGCTGCTTCAGCTTCAAGGAACAACCATTTTCGCTTCTAAAAAACCGTTTGCTTATCCTATGGACCACGTTCAACAAAAAAGATATATATACAATTTGTCTTACCATCATCTTCCTCTGCAGCTCCGGGTCTACCCACGAAATAAACTGGTTTCTCCTGCAACACAGGAATCCTCATACCACTCTATCGATGAGCAGGTTTCAGTGTTCAGATTTCACCAACTTTCCATGGAAAACAATTACCATGAAAAAAATATCGATTAGTACACTAATCGGTTATTTTACTAATGCTTGAGCAGTGTTCTATTCAGTTCTTCAATTACTACTGATCATCTTGTGATAAATTAAGCCATGCACTTCAAACTTCTTTGTGTAACATTAGACAAACGCCGACCTCAGTGCCTGAAAACACAATTACCCAATTACGCGCACGTCAAGCCACGTCCCCATGCTTTTGCACTGTCTAAATGTTGATCGGTTATTTTAAGAACATTTAAGATTCTTCCGGAATTAGCAAATTATATAAAATCTATGTAATACATATAAACAAACTTTCCTCCATTCATTTGTCAACCTTCGTTAATGGTAAATTCTTTAATTCCTTAAAAATATAGGAAATCCATAACGCAATTATCAGCAGCAACACTATATAACTAAAGAATTGAATGTTGGTCGCTGTTTGAAATGTAAAATTCTCACCGTTTTGCATGTCTTTTACAGCAATAGCGTAGAAATTCCATTGGCATGGCCCTCGTAGTTATTCTAGGGAAATTCTACAGCTGTAGGAAAGTATTTAACTACTTTTGCATTATTTTATGTAACCTAACAGGATACCCGCGGTTCGCGCTGGTCTTGCTATTATTGCCAAAAAAATTCTCTTTGGTCAAAAGACAAAACGGGGGAGAGTGGGGGGCTAGAAAATTTTAGGGCAATCCCCCCAGCGGCCCCAATGGAGCCACCGGATATAATTCCCACTGTAACTCATTAGCGCAAGGCCCAATCCTGTATTAGCCAATGATTGAGTGATGGTACTGTATAGTTTTGTGTTGGGTTTCATGCATTAAAGCGACATAATGGCATAAAAATATTCAGACATAATGAAAGGACACTTACTGAAATCACTTCCCACAAGTTTGAAACAATTTGGATGTTACATTCTGTTAAAAAACAGTTAAAACGAAGAGTTCCGAGGGGAAGGTGGCAGTTTGTGGCAATTTCTGGAACAAAAAACCCCAAGGTGTTTGACATCCCTGACAGGAAATTAACAGTGTCTAGCATGTTTTGTGACACAATTAAAAAAGCATCAGACCAGGATTCAGGCATTGTATTTAGGCTTGTAGTAAGTATTGATCTGGCAAGTGAAAGATGGTTTAGCCGGGATAGCAATATACAATAGCAATGGATTCTGTGAGCTGATGACAGCCTGCTTTTCAAGTTTGGTAAATGCTGCAGAATGTCAACACATCCTTTTTCCAGAAATTGCACGCAACTGCCACTCCCCCTCTGGAAACTTTCCTGTTTTACTGTTTACAGAATGTAAACATGCCAAAGTGTTTTCAAATTGGGAAGTGATTCAGAAGGGTACTTTTCATTATGTCTGATATTTTTTATGCCATTATGTCGCTTTTTTTTTAAAAAAAAAAACAAGTATATAATTTTGTTGTTTGTGTCGGATTTCATTACAATCAATAAGTAATCATAATTAGTCCTTTGAATTATTTAAGCCAAGCTTCTGAGCAATCCAATGTGAAACTGATTTAACATTTTCCCCCCGCTTACACATGAAAAGCTTGACTAAAATGATTGCAATCAAAATTCTAAATGTCATTAAACCTTTGGGTGGCCACGGACAAAACAAAATACATCCAAATGGTGATAAATTTTCGACGACCCCCTTATAGAATGTTTGTAAAAAGGTTAAAGTTGCAACAAATTTCGTATTTTGCGATTCATGGTAGTCTGGCAAGTCGAAATTCATAAACGACCGCATTTTCAGAAATAAGACTAGAGTCACGCAGACGGCGGTGATTCCTACCAGTCCCTGTAATGTGGTTATAGCGCCCTTCACGGGAAGTCTCTGTTTCGCCTTCGACACGCGCTCCGGCGATCCTGGTTGAGGAATACTGAATGAGATTTGGCAATGTTGAGAAACCAAGGTTTAGTAATTTTGGTACTCGGCTAGCGTAGATTGTGGAAATGGAACTCTTGTCGGGATCAGCGGCAACGAAGGCCCCTACCAAAGAGATCAAGGGATGTTGCCAATATTATGCCTAGAATAATTTGGTTAAATACCTTGATCACAAATTAACTCGTAGGTGCAATGGACGATATCATTGTTTTGAGAGGGCTCGTTGCTTTGATAAGATAGGGATTAAAGTTGGGCCTGTGACTCTTCCTGCATATGTGAAAACAAAAATGTTGAATGAAAGGACCCACATGTCAAGATACTCCGGAGTCAAGGGGGTCCCACATGGTGGATATGATAGTCCAGGCTACATGTTTTTCAACGGTTCTAGGACCAGTTTGTCCTGCCTGAATCAGATGGGTGCAAACGAAAAACCGCGAGCATTTTCGGAAGAAGAGAAGGAAAACAGAAGAAACGCAAAATTCAAAAGGGCCACCAAAACACTAAAACCAACTCATCTGTTAATTATACAAAAGGGTATTTTCTTTGCCTGTCAGTCAAAACACCCACTTTGAACCATTAAAATATGATCATTAACCATCTAATTCCAATATGGCCGCCAATAAAACAAAGCATCTGATATTTATAATACTTTGACCGAGAATGGTAACTTGTTCATGTTGAACTATATTAAAGCATTGCAATCAACATATTACTGGAGCCATTATGCATAGCTTTCAATAATTTGATAATCAATCAACTCAATCAACCATTCAAGCGATGGCTCAATAATAGCAAAATAATTATCCATATAGCCACGAGCTGCAATGTTTGTGCATATCACTAAGCTATACAGAGGGTTAAAATATCATAAACATATCACATGTCATATCAGGACAAATCGCCCCCCTTGCAATCTCACACCCTGCAAATCTCGCCCCACAAAAAAAGTATATGCCTTGCCAAGTCGCCCCCCAAAACGTATTATGCCTGCCAAGTCGCCCCCCCCCGCCAAAAAAAAAAACCGGAGTATGCCTGTGCCAACTCATCCCCTGCAACTATAGTACTTGGTCGTTACGGAATGTACGAAGCGTGATGCCGTGGGTTAGTGAGTATGCATGGTCATGTCACAGTCGTGTTGCGCTGGTCCCTGGAGGGGAGCTCTAGGAATGGAAGCAAAAACCATGGTAGGTGAGACCCCCTATTTGCACGGTCTCCCAAGTATGCGCACAAAAAAAAAATGGAGAAGAAAGTGCGCGGCGTACTCTTGGTAATTGTACTAAATGCGCAGCGCACTTAGGGGAATTCACTTAACTGCGCAGAACACATTATAATGCGTCCTTTTCCGGAATTATTGGAAATGCGCAGCGCACTTTAGTGTTTTCCAAAATATTGCGCACGAAAAATATCTTAGGAGATCAGAATGGGTTTTTAGGCTGGTAGCGTGATAATTAGTCAGTCATCATTACAATGTTCTCCGTTTTCGCAGTGCCGAAAAAAATGGTTAGAGATCGGCGGAGAGGGACTGAGATACCAACTGTACAGTGGGTGTTTATTGTGGAAACGATACTCGATGCTGAAATACAGAAATGCTTCAAAAGTACGAACACTTGTTTACAACATACAAGAGAAAATATTTTTAATCCTCACTATAGGTATTTGGTTAGTTTTTTTGTTCCCTAAATTTTTGATATTTTTAATATTTGTTGCAGATATGTTTTAATGTTTTGGTTTTGTTGATTGTTTTATACTGAGATTTAGTGAATGTATACATGTGTATATTTAAATTAGTGGTATTTTACATGTTTAAATTATGTAGATATGTGCAGGGCCCTGTGTTAGATCAGATTGGACTGAATCGGGCTAACCTGGGTAAAGATGTTGCAAATAAATATAAATGCGATTTGTTCTACGGACTAGATTATAGATTTACATAGTCATAATACTGAATCGAATGAATTTATATCCGTTTCAAGTTAAAAAAAGCACATACCATCATGAAAATTCATGAAATGGAAAGTCTCTGGACAGACGAAGAGGGATATACTATATAGGCATACAGTGCAAATAGTTACAAATATATCCATATTAGATGGTCGGGGGCTGGGCGGTTGGTAGTCGAATTTCAAAGCCAGATGCCCACCCTCTTTTGAATTCCGTTTTGATTCGGACGTGATGGATAAGAATCGTAAGTATTAAGAAATAAAAAATGTTACAAATGGACATTAGTGAGCCAGAGCCTAGCTCGTCTCACTGGCTTACCTCAAACAACATTTTAGGATTTATATATCATGGAACCGTTGTCTTTACCCATGCGTTTGCCAGGCAATTTCATGCAAATCAGATGCGTTCTACCAAAATTGCAATTTGTAATATTTCGGTCCGTAACGTACGTGAAATGACAACACAGTTTGTAATCCCCGGAAACTGTTTGGGGACGCTGCAGTTTCATACAGTGCTCAAGACACCAAAACGATTTTTTAAAACTGAAGGTTAAACAATTTTCACTCAACAATATCCAATACTTGAACATTTTTAATTCTTGGGTTTTTTTTTAAACATCTTTGGTTACTAAACGGCGATCCCGCTTTTTGGTCACATCTTGCGATCAAATGCTTGTAATAAATCATGAGAATAATATTGTGAGAGTAATATAAGTAAAAAACAACGGAATCCGTGGAAATAAGAAGTGAGCCCAACCCGGGTCCCCAATTGTGGGTTTTTTGTGCCCCTTTTATACGAAGGTTCTTGACAGATATAAACTTCAAAAACACCTAGGTTCTGGACACAGAAACTTCAATAGGTTCTGGGACATTATACAGGTATAAACTTCAAAACGGTTTGAGAAAACCATTTAGTAGATGTTAATGTTGAAAAATTACACCATTTTCTTATGAAGGATGTGTGTTTATCATATCCATAATAAACATAATTATTAAAAACAGAATAACATAAATCTCCTTTATTATTATTACTATTAAAAAAAAATATAATGTTGACAAGTGAGAGTGTGTGTGTGTGTGGGTGGTGTGTTTATTTCTGCCAGGTGCTATTTTTCTGCGCCTTTTTTTTAGAAAATCCCAAAGTGCGCCAGCGCAACTGGCAGAAAATTCCCCCCATAGATATAGAAAACGACCTGCCGTACGCTGTCCTCTACACATGGATAGCGGAGTCAGAGTCGGCCGATTTGAAACAACCGGAAGTTGGTTTTCGCCCTCTAACAATAGGCGGTAAACAATGCATACACTTGCAAACAATACGAACATATGTGTGGATGTGTGAAGCAGCAGTGCGTGTATGCATTGGTTTCTCGCCCCATATGGAGAGGGCCAAAACCAACTTTGTTGTTTCAATCGGTGACCATTAAACTGTGCGGCAGCCCGCTATCCATGGGTGAGGTCAGTGGCCGTACGCCGTGTTGAAGAATAGGCGCCCACCCGAACCTGGTTTTGAAAAATTATGAATATTATTTTACGGTCATCCATTCGAAAGGCGCACTCGCACTTCGCATTGCGCCGTTAACTGTTGGCCTGGAAAACGGTACATCGTTCGATGCAAATGCGTTGAAATATGAAGAAATGGGTACACCCCACGCGATGAAAAAGTACGCATGCTGGAAAAGATGGGAATGCTTTTGAGCTAGCGTTGCTATTAGTGTTATAAATAGAAATCTGTGAGAAAATTCTAAAAAACTGCGGCTCATAGTCTCCAATAACAGTCGGTTATGGAAAGTGAAATCCAGATTTTTTTAATTATCTGAACCTTTGGCCAAAAGTATGTGCCTAATCGTACGTGTATATTCAATCTACTTTAGAAAAACACAAATTTGTATTTTGTATTATGTATTGGTACTCTGTGACAGAAAATTACAAAACAGTCAACTCAACTGATTATTTTAATAACTATCAGCTTTCATGACGGTATGTAGTGGACCCACCAATGAAAATTAACAGGTGTAGAAACACCAATTGCCTCCTTTACTAAGCATTTTTAGAACTTCTGCACTCCGTTCTTTTTTTTTACAAATAAAAGAATAAGAAATAACAAATATAAAAAATAACTGTTTGAAAAAGAAACATCTCAAATCCTTCGGTCACAACCGGGTGGAATGTCTAATGTTTCAAGGAGCCATATACATTGCTGAGCAAGAAAGACACTTATGACAAAACACAAATTACTATTATTAAGGTATTATTTCTAACAAGAGTTACTCTAAAATACACGTAATACGATTTTACAATCGATCGTATCGTTATTCAATACATTTTTATCCAATATATTTTTTTCTGACGCCTTTTGTAATGCGGCTGGATAAGACTACCGTGGAAACTTTCTAAAAAACGAGTGTCTCCATGGCGAGAATGCAAAAATGGCAGAGTTTCCATGGAAAGTATTCAGATATGAAAAGTGACCATGGCATGATAAATTGTCCATCCAAAGAGTAATAAAAAAAAACGAGTTATAAACTTAGTCTAAGACAAACCAGTGGCCTTAATTTTGTAAAGTGGTAAGCATAATAAGCCATAGGCCGACCCCGACCCCCCGGGGGGGTGGGGTTCAAAGATTTGTATGCGGTACCCATGCTCGTTCCAGTAGTTCTGAAAGTGACCCCTAAACGGGGACCAATTTTCAGTGAAAATATACACTAACGGGAACCAATTCAGTTGAAATATTCCCGCTGTTCAGTGAAATATACCCCAACGGGACCAAATTTGCGGTAAATTATACCCCTAGCGGGACCCGCTTTAAATCTGGAATAAAAAATATACCTTTTAAAGAACCAAATATGAGAAAAACTACCACTTGTACTACTGTAAGAAAATTATCACGCGGTAGGGTATTTTACTGACATGTTAAAGTTAATTCCCAGGTTTTTCAATGAGCCAGTCACAATCTTTACCTGAATTTGATAACCTAGAGGGACTAGAACTTGAGTGTTGTGAATTTGATACCCCTAGCGGTCGTCCCGCATTTGCAGTAGTCACCTCTTTTTTTGGAACGGCATGGGTACCCAGCCAAACCCAAAGAACCCCCCCCCCCCCCCGGGACCCGACATATTAGCTGTGCGGCGTGTAACAAATTCGTATAATGTCTCTGAAGGGAGCTGCCAAAACTGAGTGTCGCATCATTCATTCCAAATTCCGATATTAAGTTTAAGGCTCTGATCCGGTTAATTGATTTTCTTTACAATGTAATACTATAGAATTCTTAAATTGGAAGTTGAAATTGACTTTACACTACTAAGGCTTAATAAAAGCCGAATGTCCATCTAATCTAAAATAGGAAACAAAACAACTAACAAAATCAATGTTTGCAAGCGACTACATTAAAGGCGCCACAGGCCTATATGATCTTGATTTACATTGTAAAATTCACTTATACTTTACTAGTAATTTGCATTTTGTATTTCACTGTTTGATGAAATGAACAAATAATTATAAACAGTGTAAATCATGTTTAATATATTTTGTGCTGTTATACTCCATCGTTTACTTGCAAATAGTATTTAGGTGCTTTGGTCGTGAATATTTTATCAATGTGAGTTTTTCAGCTTCATAATGAGCCAGCTAATTTTATTATTCATTATTTTTCTAGATCTATTACTGTGCGTCGTTTGCGGACATTTACATCGCTCCCTTCGTAATCAAAATGAACAGCTAATTGTAGAATCTTCCCGATCGGAGCCACAAAAAAAAAAACCCGATGACCCAGGTGAATTCAAAACAGGAGAAAAGGGTGGGGGTTAAAATAAACATAAAAGAAAAATCGTTATGATAGGCTGATTTTAAAATAATGAAATATTTGGGATTTTCACTTTGAAACACGGGTCCAAAATCAT
>JAMKCH010020532.1:0-21474 GCA_023653785.1 Ophioderma brevispina | reverse complement strand
GTTAAGAGTGTGCCGCTTCCGGAATAAAATTGTGAGTTTTGCACACAAGTACCTTTAGACATTGATAATCAATTTCAATTGATGGAGCACGTCCAACCCCCTTAATGGCCCAGAATTGGGTTCAAGGTTATACAGGGGTCAAAAATTTAAACTGTTCTGAATGTGTTAAAAAGGCATACATAGGGTTTGTCTGGTGGCAAGGATTCCAAAAAGGATAGTTACACTATCTATGGCTATAGTCAGAGTTATGGGGTAAAAAACTGTAAAAATGGTGATAAAAAGTCAATTTTGGTTGTAAATGGGTCAAAAGTTTAAGTTGATTTGATTTCAGTTAATTTGTGGGGCAAAATTTTTCCCTAGCTTAAAGGATTGAAATAAGGAATAATTTGCCTGATATGTTTTGTCTTATTTTAAGTTATCCAACAAAATAGGTCACAGGTCAAACATGTCAATAGAATCCACTAGCTGCCAATAGCTGTTGGATTTATCGCCATTTTGGTTAATAACCAGACAGAAGATAGTCAAAAAACTATGCCTATATTTCTTTCTATGAGCCAAACCAAACAATTGAAGCACAATTGACCAAAATTGGAGCAACTTTTAATTTGGACCCCTGTACAAACCAAAATTGACTTCTTTTTTTTACCATTTTTATACAGTATTTACCCCTTTAATTCCTAAACGATAAGCACAGGTAGTAAAAACTATACCTTTTTTGAAGCTTGTAAACAGACAGGGAAATCTTGGGGTACTTTTCAATACAATCGGAACATTTTAAAAATTTACCCCTGTGTACCCTTCAAATCCAAGCTGGGGGCAATGAAAGGGGTTTTGTGGCAAGTGCTTCCATAAATTTTTTTGATGATCAATGCTATAAAAGTACTTGTGTACCAAAATCACAATTTTATCCGGATTTGCACACTCACATAAGAGTCTGTTCACTACAGTCCCCCATATAGAAGCAAATATGAAATTCAGACTACTGTTTTATATTGAAATACAAGCAAAATCAAAATCAGCTTTTTCTCGATTTAAGGACAAAATACAAGGTAAGACTCTAGCGAGTGTCCAATCTAATGAAATGACTATTACGACACATCTTTGTTGATTTAAAATTCTTGTGAACGCTGAAGGCTCTATAGGTGATATAGTTCAGTTGTATCAGCACCTCTGACATCATACTTACAGGTAACTTGGTCAAATTGCAGAATGACACTAATCATTATAGTCCTGTAAGTAATGCTAAGCACTCAAAATGTATGATGTCCACACCATAACAGTTGTGTGACCAAGAACCCGATATAATCTTTTCTTCATCAAATTGGATGCAGCGAATGCCTCCCTACAAAAAGTAAAAAATAATGAAAACGATAATTATGCTTTAATAGGCTGAGGTCCACGAATGAGGTTTTTTTTATTATATCATCTCTCGATGAGCAGATTGTAATAAAAGGATGGAAAGCAAGACCAAACAGAAATGTGTTGTCATCTTAATAATTTCCTGCCAAATTACATGGTCATTGTAAGTCAGGTCCTTTTACTTTTAAGTTATTGACCTTCCTAATTAGAGCGTTGGAAATTGGGCAAAAGTCGTCTTGAATTCACTTAGGTCGCAATCAAATTCATTTTCGTGATGAGTGAAACAGTACAGTCGTATTTAGGGATCTTGCAATTTCAAAAAAGTCGGAATTTCAATTGATGACTTTATCCATACCATTCTGAGGTGATTTGAATAAGTTGTAATTGTGTTACGACTTTTGTGGTGTAAACAAACGTCGTTATCGATTTCAAGTTTACCGAGCAGCATGACGCCTGACTCGAAGCCGGTACACTTCCTGCTATTACCAAGTAAACACGTAATTCGTTTTTCTGAATGCGAATTTCAAAATCGGTAAGTTGTAAACAACTACAATACAAAATTAATTTATACTATTCTTTAGTTGTTAATGAAAAACAAAATGAATTTGATAACAAGTTTTGCCCAGTGTAAAGCCCTAGAGTAAAACATTATACCACAACAAATGTAGTGCACAAGGTTTTTATGCACATGATTACAATCCGTCAGAGCTGAAAAAATGCAAATTTACTGGAACACAATCAAAATTTCCCTCCAAGTTGCAAATTTCCCCTCAAATAGTATTTTTTTATTTAAAGGAGGGCTCCAAATAGCAAAATTTCATGGGGAACATAGTTCCCAAGTTTGCCACTTTTTCCAGGCAGATGACAAGTAGATCTTGCCAATAAGTGACAAAAAAAAACAAAATTGTGGATGACAATTACGATAATGCTATGCCAATGTGAAAGAGTAGTAAACACACTACTAATGTAATAAATGTCATACTCTTCATAATCAATGGGAGCAAATATTCCCATGTGAGCCTGACCTACAGGCCTAGTGTTTGTTAGAAGACAATATAAAGATTATCAATCGAGAGCTTTGCAAGGTGAATGCATGTGTTTGTAGTGGGCTCAAGTGCAAAGTAGAAAACATGCTCTGCATCAGGACACACACTTTGGTTTGGATTTGTTGGACATGTATAATTGTCCGACGGCAAACATTTTGATCACAATTTTTTTGGGTCCTCCAAATGTGAAGGGATGGGAGGGGGGGGAAGAGAGGATGATATCACATCCAACAGCTTAGCCCATGTATTGTTACACAGCTCCGTCGGCTGTTATTCATGCATGCATCACACCTTCAAACCAACACATCTTTGGACAAAATGTACCAGACAAACTCAATGTACCGATGACATGTGATTGCCGGGGGCACGTCCCCCCAGCTATGCCTCTGGGTTACATCTGCAACTACCAATTGGTAAAGTGCCAAAGGTATATGGAGTAAAACTACTTGGGTACTCCGACATTACATTTAGAGAGCCAAATTGAGATTGTGATAAAACAGGAGAAAAGTACTAATTTGGTCCTCGGCACTACCAATCGGTACAATAGAGTACCAAATTGAGACATGGTTCATGGTAGGAGGTACCAAACTGAGGTGTGTGGTATAATATATGCAAAGGTTTCAGGTTATCATCTTGTGGATCATTTATTTCACCAATCATTCACAGCAACTTTACCTTATGTCCATAGATCTTGCGTATACTTCTACCGCTGCGTAATCCAGACAGTATGCTTCTGTCCATGAACCAGTAAAACTATCCTACGCTTATCAAACATCAGACAGTAGACTGCATCCATATGACCCTGTACAATATTATAAATATAAACTACATACGGCTGATAATCAAATGTGTTATTTTCATTACATCAACATCACGTAGGTTAACACATCTATGCTGCCTACACCATAAATTAAAGCATACAGGAAAGACCAAAAAGATGATCTTGATTACTTATTTTATTTTTGAATAATTTGTGCCAATTAGATTCACTCACTTGTAGTCGTCTAACTCTCTTGACGGGTTTACAACAACCTACTGCGCTGAAGAAGGCTCCTCTTCATCAGCTCTCCTCCTATCTTCCCCTTTTTGTTGCAATGAAGGTTTTTCCTGTAAAAGACACAAAAATACTTCACCATAAGGATAAACAAAATTAGTCCCTTAAAAATTTTATTTAAGTTCTAATATCTGTGTTCCTGTGGGAAAAAAAAAGAATCATTACTCAGATTTATTACAGAAAATGTATCCAGAATTCAACACTATCAGTTTTGTGACTGTTCAAAATTTAATCATCTCTGCAGAATTTGCTATACATTTTTCTCAAAAAGCATAATCTAGAATTCTAGATAGCTTCTACTCAAAAGGAACAAATCTAGATAAAGCTTACATTTTACAAGGAGTGTAAAATCTAACATAACTTCATCAGTGTCTAGGCAGCCTTGTGGTTCTGTGGGGGGAAAAATCCCAGTCAGGGGGAAAGACTAGCATGTGTAGTCAGGGAAAAAGACAGCATGGTCAGGGGAAAGACTAGCTGGTCAGGGGAAAAAGCTGTACTGGATGAGTGGGTATGGCTCTGTGTTAATCTTTCAAAAAAAACCCGTCGGTGTAAGGCACATTTCTTCATAAGCGTGTGAGATCACCATTTCATTGACATTATGGTTACCCAATGTTGGATTTTTTAATTTAAGATATAACATCTGTCACACAACATTCTCTGATTCCCCAACATCGCTGTGGTCCAAAACGGTGATTTGAATGATTTTTCATCAAAATTTCCTGATTTTACCTCAATTTTTTTTAGGTGAACTCTACCCCCTTCTCCATTGGCTATGCCACTGAATTTCATGTCTTACCGTCAAAGTATGTTCCATTAAGTCCAAAAATCCTTGGTCCTATTTATTTAATGACAGTCTTATTTTAGAAAGAAACATCACCATATCATGTGTTTATTGAGAAAGCATAACAATTAACAGCTATTAACTCTCATTGAGTTTGGTTGTGATGCCTAACAGAAATATAGTCACTGTTGCTTGATGTAATGTAAGTCTAGCATATATTGTTATGAAATCACTACTATTTCAAGTCTTGCAATGTGTAACCGCTGATTTACAATGTTTAGTGAGACAGTCAATGCTAACAAATTTATGCATAAATTCTGTTCTTTTTGAATATAGGCCCTGCCACACTTGATTCTTAGTTTCTGTTGGAGATTTTAAAATGCCGGACAGTGAGAATTCATTTATTCATTATTTTGTGTCAAGTCATTATCGACTTTCAATTGGGACATCAAACAAAACATGTTTGAGTGGTTCAAATAGCAAAAAAAAAAAACACACTACTTCCTATATATATGGTAAATATGTTTCATATCCATTTTTGGACTGTGCTACACTATTTAAATAAAAGTCATATAAAGCTAATTATTTTAGACTTTGTGAGTTTTGCCGGTACTTTTTTATTCCAGACTTAAATGTGTCAAAAAAATCTATTCTGAAAGAAATTGCGAAGAGGCACACCAGGACATGTCAACGACCAGTTTTTTTCACCAGTGTTCAACATTTAGTATGAATCCAGAAGATTACTATCACACAAAATCCTTCTCATCCCTACTCAATGAAACTTACCCCACCTAGACGCAAGGCTTTAAATTCACTGATGAAGTTAAATCTGTCATTCCTTGTCAAGCTCCACACACGTCGACAGGAGTTGGTGAGTTGGGTGTTGAAAATAAACGACGGCATCCATGATGCAGTAATCCATCAAATGGGATGGTTAGGGAATGAATAGTTGTATTAAGTTTGGATTGACCTCCTTTGCATTGAGTGACCCATGATGACATTAATCATGACCTGTAACATTTTCGCCATCAACAATCATCCCCGCCCACACGTTTCACTTGGGGATACACCAAAGTTTACCTCATTTACCTCCTTTGGACCTTGAAATGACCTCATGATGACCTTTCATGACCTTGAAGGTTTTTGTCAGCAATCAACCCCCACCGTCAAAGTTTCACGTCCATACACCAATTGTTACCCCATTTGACCTCCTGTGACCTTGAATGTCCCCTGATGGACCTTGGCTTCACTAACAAACTCAGTCTGTGGAAGATCAAGGGGCACCCACCCACCAAGTTGCAGAAACGTACGGCCCTCGATCTCCAAGTAAAAAGGCTTTGACCTTTGACCTTAAATAACCTCTAATTACATGGTTGTACCTTTGCCATTTTCGGCAGAGCCAACAATGACCCCACTTCCAGGTTCAGGTCCATAACCAACGTTTTTACCCATTTGATCTGGAAGACCCTGATGGACTTTATGACCTTTAAAATTTTGTGGTATAAAACAATTGACAACCACCCACCAAGTTTCGTCTTGATACACCAAAGTTCACCCTTTGACCTACTTTGACCTTGTCTGACCACTGAGACCTGTTGTGTCTTTAAGATTTTGGCATCAACAATCAATCCCACCCTGAAAGATTTAAGGGAAATACACAAGGTTTGCCCACATTTCTTTGCCCCATTTTTACCTATTTTGACCGTGAATGACCCTAATGACCTTGCCATGACCTTTAAAGTTTGGTTGTAAAAAGTCGACCCCACCCTCCAAATTTCATGTACATACACCAAAGTACTCCATTTGACCTCCATGATCTTGAATGACTTGATGACCTTTGATCCACAACAATAAACTCTCGGTCTTGGGACGGTCAAGGGCACACCCACCATGTTTCAGGAACATGCGACGCTCGGTCTCTGAGAAACCAAGTTAACATTCTTTCGACCTGAATGACCCCCTAATGACCTTGGCCGTGACCTTCAAAATATTGGCATCAAAATCGACCCACCCTCCAACGTTTTCATGTCCACACACCAATGTTTACCCAATTTGGCCTCATTGATATTGAATGACACCCTGATGAACCTTGATCCGCTAACCAATATAACCTCGGTCTTCGGAGGGCCAAGGAGCACCCAATACCAAAAGGTTGGGAACGTGCACCCCTCAGTGTCCGAGAAACCAAGGTTAACTCCTTTGACCTGACATGACCTTGGATGACCTGTCATGACCTTCAAAAATTTCGACATCAAAAATCGACCCCACGCTCCAAGTTTAAGGTCCATACACCAACGTTTACCCATTTGACCTCATTGACTTTGAATGACCCCTGATGACCCTGATCCTAACCAATATAACCTCGGTCTTCGGAGGGTTAAGAGGCACCCACCTTACAGTTTCGGGA
Organism: Ophioderma brevispina; assembly: GCA_023653785.1. Lineage (NCBI taxonomy): Eukaryota > Metazoa > Echinodermata > Ophiuroidea > Amphilepidida > Ophiodermatidae > Ophioderma > Ophioderma brevispina. Next base: position 14,827 of record JAMKCH010020532.1, on the reverse strand, counting down.
AAGTGAACCCTTGGTGTACGAGAAGAACCCAAGGTTTTTTAACCTCTTTGACCTGATGAAAGACCCGTATAATGACCTTGTGTGACCTTAAAAGTTTTTCGCCATCAAAAATCGACCCAACCCTCCCAAGTTTCATGGTCCAATACAACCAATGTTTACCCATTTGGAACCTCATTCTGACTGAATGACCCCTGATGACCTTTGTCCATAACCATACACCTCGGTCTTCTTAGTTTGGTCAAGGGGCACCCAACACCAAGTTTCAGGAACGTGCGACCCGTGGTGTCCGAGGAAAATAGACGCGAATCAGAAAGACAGACATGCACTGACAGACAGACGACAGAGAGAGACAGACCACCGATTAAATAGATGAGCATTATGACATTGATGCATTAAAATTGTTGACATCAAAGAATCCATAAAAAACATAGACGGTGTTGAAAAGTTTATCGTGGACGGAGGAGTGCTTCCCCAACATTTTTACTCGGGTTGTCGGCTAAATGGGCAATACTCAGGTGTGCATTTGCATTAAAACGTCAGTTAATACTTACATGTGCTTGTACTCGACATTGTTAGCTCGGCATACACATGGTGTGTGTGTGTAAATACGTGGGGCATCACCTGAGCCAGAATATTGTATTCACATTTTGGTGTTGTTTTCTAGTCGGACATTCGATCGTCATATGAGTGTGTTGGATAATTTCTAGCTGAACATGACGATGAGGGAGGATATTAATGAAAATGGGACATACGAAATAAACATAATAAACCGGTCTGGGCGAAATGTGGGAAACGAAGATGTGACAGTGCACAATGATCTCTACACCGTCAGTGCCCGTTGCAAGGGCACACGAGAGAATTAACAATGAGACGATCGGAAAAATACTGGGGAAAATAAGAAAACAAATGCCAAACAGATTATCGATTGTCTTTATGCTTATTACTATATTGACTGAGCGGAACTGATGACCGATTTTACACGAATTTACACTATATGAACGAGGTATTGGCCGAAAATGAGTAGAAAATATTTACTACCTCCAGATGCTGAATTGAACAATACGTGCAAAAAAGTAAACAAGTAAAAAAATGGTTTAATCGTATGAAACACGAATAAACCGCACGAAACTTGTGTGTATTTATTTCGCCATGAAGCTGAACGTAAACATTGATAGTGCGACGACCTTGTTCGTGCAGTCAAAGGTCACGATAATTAACCAATCAGAACCCGGGCTACGATGCGTGATATGCAAAATGGCACTCTCTTTGAAATAACTTAAAAGTTGTCGAACTAAAAGTTGTCCCATTATTTTCTTACTTGATTAAAGTCAAAGTAATGTCAAAAGTTCTCTTTGAAAGTACTTCGGAAATGATATACTGGGTACAATTTCAAGGAACATTCGCTATGTAATTAATGCTGCGGTGTGATTTCCAAAGGTACGAACGCATCGTCTACTCGGAAAATTTTCGATGCGTGCAAGCTTTTCTTAATTATGTTTCTTCATTAAAAAAAATATTTTCTTCATTTCAAAATACGGAACGAGATTAGTAAATAGTTAACGTTACACTCATGGGTTCGGTTTCATTTTTGGGAAGTTTTTAAGCGATAAATTTAATTTAATTCGTTCATTTTTTTATGCAGGAACCAGGCTGTGTTAGAATTGTATGACGTCATGTATAAAAGAAAACAAATTGATCGCGCTGTGTCAAGGAAGATCAATATGGAAATGACACCTTTCACATACGTGCGTTCAAGATGGGCGCAGCCATTTTAAAATAGGGCGTCTGTTTCTTAGCTCTTAATTTCATCGTAGAGGCGTAGCTTATTTTCTTATTGCATGCCTTGATGTTAGGTAATAAAAACACTTTTGATCTGATTGGATTTGATAATCATGACATTCGATCATGCGTGAATCACGTTCTCTGAAAAAGCGGTGCTGGCGAGAAGGCGGTGTTGGGAATTTGCCATCACCGCCTTTTCTTGCTACAGAGTGATCCGTATCTGCGGCGATTGATGCGCTATGTCATGAGGCCCCCAATATTCCGTGGGGTTATTGACTCAGTGGGAAGGGGGGGCGGGGGGGGGGAAAACATAATCGAATAGACGAAACGGCCATGTCAGAGCCCTGGCTGTGTGTGGAGTAGGTCTGCTCCAGGACTACCTCGCCTTTTGCGTTTTTGTAAAACCCGGGGGAATCCCTGTCCACAGGTGACGTAATTAGGAAAAAATCCTACAAAGACATACATGGTTTGGAGGGAATAAAATTACGGCTTCAATTCATGGTGATTGTTCTGAGCCGTTGGCTAACTGGATAATTTTTCATACACAGGTTAAAGCGTCATCATCTGTTACCTCCTGATGAGAAAGAGATGAATTTGGTTGCCGACTCGCGTTATTTTCCGAACCTTGGTTCCCGCCCTGGTTTCTTAATTCATCAATGGACTTGTGGTGCATGTTACGTCCACATGCACGGGCAACGGGGGGCCTATAGTGGTAATTAGTGGTGCTTTCAATTATAAAACATTTCGTTCAACGCGGGGCTGATTCTAGACAACAAAACTTAGACCCGATGAATGGAAAGAGAAATTTCTATTGGGTTGAATCTTGACTGAGGTCGGGCCGCCAGATTATGTACAAGTCCTCCAGCGGCTGAATAAAAACGCAAGGGCATCACATATATTATCTAGGTCACGTGATATGGTGACCTTCTCGATCATTTGAGCCAAGAAAGTCAAGAACATAGCAACAGTGTATAATGCAAAAGGAACAAAACAAAAACCTTGCCTGCAGGTAAGGTCATCAGTTGGATAGACAGTTACAGCCAAGTTTGTAAACATGTTAAGGGCCTGGTATCTTGAAAAATAGGTCGGCCTGACTGGATACACACTGGGCAATTGTATAGTTAGAGTTTTAATCCTTGGGCCATGAACGATTGCACCCCAAGGAATGCATTCGCAGGCAACAAAATAGAAGTTGTCTATTGGAGTTATTTTATTATAAGATGCCAACTAATAACAGCAAATATGTAGGGTCTTCATGTTGTCAACAAACTACAATTTCGCGTAAAAAAGTCAAATGAATAGTAAACTAATACCATGAAGTTAATATGGTTAAGTCCAATATCTTCATGCTAGAACCTTCGTGAACATGAATTTCGAATTCGACAATGAACACCCTCCAAGAAGCTTAGGCGTACACCGCATGAAACAAGTTGCCGAAATGTATTATGCATGCCAAATTACACAATGAACCATTTGGCCAGAGATCTTACCAACGCAAACATCACTCTGCTGTATGTGGACTGCAACAAGGAGATCAATATTGCTGCAACGTAAGGGGCAACATGATGGTGGAGTAACATCCTGCAAATACTACAGCGGGAGGGACAAAGTACGATATAGAGCCAATTAACAAATGCAGTGTTTGCACAATTAATTTGTTATACATTAAACAAATTCGGTTGTGGTTCCAAACCATAAAGATTCAACCGTGTGTCATTGGAAAATTAAAATTAAACGGGTCCGACGGCAGAGAAAAATCAATTCTAGTCGATCTGCTTGCATGCATCTATATGCAAAAGATGAGGTATAAAACATGAAATGCCATTCTTCCTTTTGTTCATGAAAACAGGGTATCGGGCCACATATTTTTTCTTAATCGGACATGTCCAAACTTCTCTAGTGACAAGGGTTAGGCCAAAGGACAAAGGGAATTAAGGCTTGATAGTAAATCCTATCGTTTCAATGATGCAAGCATTTCCTCATGAAAATGTAACATTCATAAAACACCGGCCTAAATTACTGACGGTAATTGTTCTTATATGCAAATTAGCGCTAATTAGAGATAGTCAGATTGAATGCAATATAGGCTTGGTGTTTATTCAGTTGTCTCCGCATCAAGATTAGCAACAACGGCGAAGGCCGCCGGCAAAACCATGATACAACAGGTTCTGATCCCCGCCACAGATAACCTGTGATTCCAACTATGATTTTGTAATTCATTATAAACAAAACCCCATATAGGATGCCAAGGCGGGAGCCAGGATTCCAAATAAGTTAGTACCTTGTTAGCCTAGACTTGAAATGGCCATCTAATAATGAAATAGCTAATAATAATACAAACAATAGGCATAATATTCTGTTTACACAACAGCTACTCTGTTTCCCATAAATTTGAAAACCATTCCATTCAATACTACATTTTATTAATACACATTTTTTCAAGTCTAAGAACCAATAAGCTGAGACGAAATACCTACGTATGGTATATAGTCTAAGCCATAAGTACCTATGAGTACAATGGATCCGTCGGAAAGGTAATATGTCGCATGGCAACAGCCCGAGGCCGAGACACACCATACAAAATAAGGGAGAACTTGCATCCAAAAATCCATCACAAGCTCTTTCTTCCGAAAATAAGAAATATAGCTACATTCGTGTTAAAATATAACAATAGCCCAACGTTAAGAAAGAAAAACAAACCCCTAACAAATGGGCGCTATCGAACCGGCCTCCATTTATTATTTAAAAACTGTACCAAACTCCACTTCCTCCCCTGCCCCAAAAAACATTTAAATATAAAATGCGTGCGTCCATCTTGGTCCAGGGCTCAGGTCCAGGGCGTGCTTACACTAAATCTGCTCAAGAGCGGTGCAACGTCGAATAGGCAAATGAGCTACTCTCGCAATGTTGTTTGACCTCTGTCTTGCCACTCAGACTGATCAGTTCATTCTCGCCCGAAGTATACCCCGCAAGCACCGCTTAACACGCGCCACAAAGCAATAGCTTTCAGTAAGAAAGGACGACACGAGGCATCCAAAGATGCCGAAAAAACAGAAGAAAACCTCCCCAAATGACTGCGTCACTCTAAAATTAAAAAAAAATAATTCTACCCACAAAGGCCCCCACAACCTCTAGAACATTTTGCCGAATATAATTTCCGGCGGAAATGAAAATAAAACGGCCGACTAGTTTCGCTAACAAGATCCGACATATTAAAACGCCGCTATCGATAGCTACAACCATCAATTGAGGTTAAAAACTGGGGTATGCAACTTTTTTTGTTAGCGGCGGAGCACATCAGGACCAGAGCGCAAAGTTATTGCGGTCAGGGTCAGGGCCAGTTTAACCATAATCCCAACGTTGCCGAATTTTGCAATTTTATGAAATTGGCATCTTTCTTATCAAATCTGTACAGGTTTCAATATTACTGCAACTGAGTATTTAAGGAGAAATGTGACTCAGTTAAAATCTGAATGAAAATTAGGTATTTTAAAATACAATATCTCAGTAAATGTGGAAAAAAAAAAATCAGTGCATCATACCAATTTTGAAGGTTTATTCAAGGTTATTGAACTCATGAGGTAAATGAAATATTCTCTTTTGATCAAAAATATGCCAATGAGGTTTATATATACCAAAATTACAGAATGTAAAAAAAAATAGTGTAGGTCTGCATCCTACCATGTTGAAATTTAATGGTTTTTGTTATTCATTGATGGTGGTAGAGAGAAATCTCATTTGTTCAAAAATAATTTTAAAAGTAGTCATCACTTGGAACCACCCAAAAATAGAGCCTACATACATGTGCCAGCCAAGAAGTAGAACATTAAATAGCAGGGACCATTATAAAATGGAATCAGTAAGACACCAGGAACCACCACAATATTGGGATCACCAAAATAGAAACGACATCTACAAGGACCTAAAAAAAATATAGAACCAGTAGACACTAGGATCCACCAAAATATTGAAGCCAGTAGTATGGAACAACCACCAAAAATGGAACACCACAAAGAACCTCCAAATAATTGAACCAATAGCCACTGGGAACCACCAAGGAATGGAACCAGTAGCAACTGTAAACACCCGCAACTGGGAACCACCATGAAATGGAATTCAATAGCCACTGGATACCACCAATAATTAAAACCAGTAGCAAATGGGAACCACCAAAACTGAATCAAAGCACAAGGAAACCTGAAAAATTGAACCAGTAGACACTCGGAATCAACCAAGAAAATAGAGTAGACACTTCTGAACCACCAAAAAAGGGAAAAATCGCCACTAGGGGGAAACACCAGTATTTGGAACCTATAGACAATGAACCACCAACGAAATGTAACGGCTACAAGGAACCCCAAAGAAATGGCACCTGGCAGAACCAGGAACAACCCAAAAAATTAAAAAACAGGCGACATGCAATTGCCCACTCCAAGAAACTGAACATCACTACTAAACCACTGGCAACATTGTCACTGTACATTTTATTTATGCATGTAATAATAAGTGAAACTGGGCACTCTATCACAATAGTGGATGAGTTGTACAAGTGTGGAAAAATATTGTATGACAGAGTAGAGTGAAATGTTCATTTTGTCACAAAATATGCAAATTAGGTCAGATAATACCAATATATTAAGTGAAGATAACCAAAACAAGTAGTCAGCATCCTTGACTAAGTTTGAAATCCATTGGTCATGGCATTCATGAGTACAGTGAAATTAATCTCTTTTTGCTTTATTATATATGCAAATTATGTCATACAATGCTTATTAATATTCACTGGGGTGAGCAAAACATTTTTAAAAACAGAACTAATCAAAGACTAGTATACCTACCAAATTGAAGTCCATCAGTAGTTCGGTTATGTTCAAGCAATCATCAATCTTTTACACTACACAATCCACATATAGAAACACCATAGAAATTATATTAGCAAATAGTGGCTATATATTACCAATCGTCCAGTTATTCAAATAGATTAAGTGATTAGGTTGTTGTAGCAGTGTACTGGCACGTGGCACCATTGCGGTTTTGATTAGTCACATTTGATTAAAGGATATCTAAATGCAAGTTTAAAAGTTTACAAGGCACAACTCGGCAATCAGGGATATTTGCGCGGATATTTGGGAGGTTGAAAGCTTTAGGATCTTGCCGAAACATGGGCCTAAGTTGGGTTGGAAAGTTGGATATTTAAAAAGGTAATAAAGCAACAATAAGGAAAAGTGCCGCCTATCCTGTTGCAAACGAAAATCGCCGTGAAATTCGGAATTATGGCCCCGCTAAAACCACAGCCTACACGGCTGGTTAAGTCCTTGCGTCGCCGAGTTCGTCCCTGATGGGGACCGGCGGGGACCGAAAGATTTGAAATCTCCCCCCAGAAAAAATTGGGAGAAAAAAACCTGCGAGGAAAGGAAGGAAATCGTCCCAAAATGCTGTTTATTTACATAAGGAATTATACAAAATTAATGAACTATTGACCCGGCGGCCAATTCCGACCCGGCCGGCAACAAGAACTAAAAATCAAAGTGTGGCAGAGCCTGATAGGCATTGGCTTTGCTATTGGTAATTATGAGCCAGGGGACATTCATGTTATACAGAAAGTTATAAGTAGGTCCTATTATTCCTGTAATGAGTGGCAGTTCTTTATAAATGGGCTGGGCTATAAGCTATATATATTGGTATTTTGGCTAATTAACTTCGGTCACATATCTTTTAGTACTGATAAAGCTACAGTACAAAGTATCCAAGAAATTTCACTAAAGAATCCATACAAGCAAATGATACACATGCTCATATAGACACCATTGCACGTTAGGGACGAGTGTGCATACACATGCACACACACGCATGTTACATTGCAAAGAAAGGAAACCTAGACACCAATATACCCAGCCGAGGGTGCGGAGGCAGCACAAGCCACCCCAGGTCTGCAAATAATAATACAAAAATTGCCTATTTTTACTTAGCATAAGTCCTCCTCCCCCGACAGCACCCCAAGGTCCTCTAGGCCTGGCATACGCCCTGTATGATTTAATACTGTCTCAATGAGGACACACACCCACACATCTGAAATTTAACAGAATGAAACCACGGATACCCAAACACCAAACACATAGGAACATACTTTATGCACAGCACCAAACTCATGCACACATACCTGATTTTCTTCCACACAAATTATCGACACATTTTACTCAAAGCGCCATGTAAGTGTGTACAAAATGATACCAAATATCCCTTTGAAATGCTTTCTCCGGCAGGAGCAAAGTTCCTACAATTGAGAGGACTGCAATATTTCTTGTTTTAGTCCTTAAGAATATCACTCAAACAAAATCTACAAACATACAAATATTAGATGGATTATAGAACTGGTGAAGGTGAAACAAAACGGTTACTGCACCCACTGGTTTAGGTGCCACATTATTTGCCTTGTGCAACTTGAGGCATGTGGATAGCTGTGTAAATTGGGTGTAGTGAGTACACCAAACCAATGTATTCAGGGGAGTACCTTTGAAGTACCTGTTTAAGTAGCCAAAGAGTACCCACCCGCATGGGTACCACTCGCCAGCCGCAAAAAAGTGGCGTCCAAAAAAAAAAACCTTCAGGGTATACACAGCAGTTAGCTTAACACTACCTAGTTCACAACTGCTGGAATTACTGAATGGGTACTCCCAGGCAATGAGCTTTTTGTGTTATTTTATACTTTTTCCTATTGTTTGACATTTTGTCACATATGTTAATGTTTTTAACAAAATGATTATTTAAGGGTTTTTTGGTGATGCTCAACTCAAGTATGATTTAATGTAGCTTAAAAAGAATAGAAAGTCATCATAAAAAATGGAATGTTTGGGCCCTCTGTGGTCCAAAATGTCGGCCTTACTAGGCAGGCGTAGGGCAAGAGTAGCTGCAGATTTACTCTACTAGTGTGCTTACTGAGTTACTGTCAGTCACCTAGCAGGCGTGAAGAGTACACTATAGGAGGGGTACTGGCCAGGTCAACATAGCTGTTATGCATGCAGTGTTTAGCTTGTTGTGCTTCGCAAGTTTACTTAGTCGTAGTACGCCTCAATAACACATTCAAGGGGGTCCCTTGGGTGAGCTAAGGAGACGCATGGAGAGCATGCTCTTGGTTAACACACCATAGTTGTGCGAATATTGCTTTGGTTTAAGTTTCGCAAGTATAAGTCCATGCAAAAATAAGGCATATTTACTGTACAAATATGAATTGCAGATACATTACTGCAAATATCAGGTTGACAGTACTATCATTCAGGCAAAGTACACCAGCAAATGCACCTATGAGACTAAATCTATAAGTTCCTGTTTTAAACATCGTTAATTTGTTGATGAAAGTAAATCTTCCATCATTTGGAAGATCGAAATTCCATTCGATCAGAGCGTGGTTTTGCTTTCAGTCTCCATGAACTTGAATCTAAACAGACTTGATAAGTGCCAACAAAAACAATAGCTTAACCACAAAACGTTCCACCACATAGGTCAATATTTCTAAATAATCACAACAGTTATTCGCAACCCCACTATGTTCCTATCAAACTGACCACATATTAACGACTCATCCTTAATCGGTTAGGCCCCAGCTGTCGCATTCTTTCACTCAGAATTGCAGTCAGTGATCAGGAAGGAAGACCAGATAACGAGCCCGGCAACTCATACACTGACAATATGATGTGATGTTTTCCGATATTTGGTTAATTTAAATTCTAGCATTTGAGGAAAGCCGCCTATTTCAACATTATAGTACTTTCTTAATCCTGTGAGCATGGTGAGAGAAGATGCTGATGCACGAGAACAACCAAAACAAAATTTGAGAGGATAACTTCTGATTTTTGCATTTGTTTTATTTCAAGGTAAATAACCTTATCTAGCTGTTTCTATTTTTGCAGAGTCCCCCCCCCCCAGATCTGGAAGGAATCATCTGTGTTTCCCATTCGGTGTCTGAAACCAGGTGGGGGCAATGACATTAAATAGCAGTAGAGTCAAGACTTTCCTAATACTTTAAAGGCGACTCAGAGATCTCCCAAGGAGGGCGCCCTCATTTTCATCAAAACAAATTGTGTTTTTTCATATCATAAAGTTTGTCCATATACTAACACTGTGTGAAATAGCTAAGCTCAATCGAATATGCAAAAAACACGGATTAGAAAACAAATTTGGGGCGCTCCTTTCTGGAAATGTCCTCATGTTTCTTTAATATTGGCATCAATAGATTTGCACATTTCTTTCTAAGACCCCAAAAAGCTTATTCCCCCTTTGCATGACTGTTTTTAAATAGAGGCCCAACAAAAATAATAGTTTCTTCCAGGCCCTTGAGATGAAATTCTAAGCAGTATGCAATTTTTGTAAGGCATTAACAAAAATGTCTACGCTATAGACAAAATTGAGTTCTGATGTGCATTTTATGTCCTGCAATGAGTAATGTACAGTACATAGTGCTGTTGAATTCTTTACCCACTCGAAGACTTTCCACATTTTCACTCTACATGCATGGTTTGCCGCTGGTGATTGATATTGAGAAATATCTCAAGTGTTGTGTTTCTCAGCATTCAGTGCTATTCCCCAGCTTGATTTTCAGTATTGGAAACAATTAAAAGCCGGCACTGGACAACATTTTCACAAAATAGGAAATTTCTTCAATTTGCTCTCAAATGGATAGTCTAGGTTTGGAGAACAGAAACTCTATGTTACACATAAAATAACATACCCAAAACAGGTAGGGACATGAATATGAGGATAACGACATCCAGGTAATTTGTAGGCCACGATTTTAAGTTTTCATAACTTTAATCACAAATGTGTATATTACATGAATATTTTTGACTCGAATCATGATATTAAACCACAAGGTTATAGACCGATCAAAAGTGTGAATAGCGTGGAAAATGCCTAAGACGTGCGTGTCTTGTGTTAAATGCCCATTTTCGTGTCTGCTGAATTAAATGTCGCCGGCGACGTTAATTAATAAAATAGTTCTGTTGACCCATAAGGAAGTGATTTGGTCTAATCATTTGGGTGAGGGCTTTTGTATAGATATTGCCTTAACCAGCAACATATTCGATTTGAAAATTGAGGGCGCCATTATTTTTCAAATGGGCCAGTGCAGTGTCTCTTTAACAATATTTAAATAGTGTATTATTTCAACAAAAATATCATACATAAATTAACAAATTTGATAGACAATGAAGCCATCAGCTCATCAGCCTGACACTATACTTGGTTTAAAGGGGGATGGCCCGATTTAAGGATATGAAGTTTTCATCTTGATAGATTGGCCTAACAAAAAACACACCTGTAAGTTTCGCGCCGATATTTCAATGCGTGTTCATGTAAGAGCAGAAAACGTGATTTTGTAAACCCCATAGAGTACTGTGTAAAATTAATATTGGTCGACCAAATTGGGGTACATTTCGCTCATTACTTCCAAACAAACATACTTTGGCCCTGAGATTTCACAGGGTAAATAAGAAAAATAGTAGCTTTCTTCTCATACCAAAATGTGGACACTTCCGGTAAAATCTGGGCTTCTGGGGACGAGGCTATTAGGGATCGGGCCATGGACCTTTAAAGATGCTATAAAATGTGGACATTTATTTTCAAGGGCATGTGTGGGCCAGCACTAGTGGATATAGTGCTTGACTCAAATTCAATTTAATTCAGAAAACAAATGTCAATATACATACAGACAATAAGAAAACATTACAATGTGCTAGGCCATGAGTTTGTGGGTTCGATTCCTGCTGTGACCAACGTGTTGTGCACTTGGGAATGGCACTTTACATCCCTTGACTCCCTCCACTCAGGTGCAAATTATGGATGTGGTCTAATAGGCATTACCAAAATTGTTTGTAAGGTAACAGACAGTCTTGTAGAGCAGACTACATTGCGAAGCCTTTTGAAACATTTTGTTAACTATATAAGCACGATCCATGCCAACATTTATTTTTATAAACCTCAGAAATGATTTTTGGTTAAATACAGGATATTCTGTTGTGGTATATCCCCATTACCATGGCAACTTATACATGTTTGTTCCATTTCAGATGTTTACAAACTCACAAACACACACAAAAATATGCTCAACACCTCACACATACTCAATACACACATAGGCCTACATGCACCCCCAACCACATGCATGACACACACACGAAACACACACAAGACACCAAGTGTTTCAAGACAAGCGCAGTATGACATATCTATGCTACAGTTCACCCTGTTATAAATCACAGGGCTTCTTGTAATCTTCTTGATCCACAAAATTCTGACACATGCCAGAAACCGACATAACACAGATACTTGAGATAATTACCTGAGTGGAATGGATAACTTAATGAAATATTATAAGGCGGAATAATCCAGAAGTTCCTCTAAATTAAGGAAATTAACTCTGCTTACTTGCAACATACTTGTCTCCTACCGGTCATGACCTCTACTGTCAATGCTATACCTAGGCCATCCAGGAATGATGGTCTCCAGGATATTGAAGGCAATTATGGTATTAGTCATTAGGTTCGCTGTAATTAATTGTCAAGTCAATCCTGGCCATTGAACTATTGAACAAAACATGGATATAGCCTATTTGCTGTCATCCAGTCATGACTTCTTTCAGCACTTTGCACAGGTACTGTAACACTGTCTTGAGTGCATGTGTTTGACATATGCAGGGCTATCTGTAGCAACCATAAACAAGACCATCTATGTGATGGTATTACTAACTGGGTGGAAAGTCAATTTGGGTTGGTTTTGAGACTTCCTGGCTATAGATTTTATTGTTTGAGCCCTTTATGCAGAAAGTTGTATCAATGTACGGAGTTGCATAGTTGCAATGAAGACAACATGCTGTAATCCATACCAAATCTTTGCCTTCCTCACGGTCAGTGACGTCAATGTGTCATGCAATAAGTGCAGCATTAATCGCGAGCATTGATTCAAATCACGACGTATGCCTGTGCACTATAATGATGGTTCACAATAACATGCTAAAACAGCTGTCGTAAACTTGATGTCCTGAACGCAAGATCCTGGAACATAATATCTCAGATTTGGTTGGTCGGGGATTTGAGCTGAGGAGCCGCGCCCCTAACCCATTTGTTCCTAAGGTTCATTTTGTAGAAAAAGGTACCCATTCTAAGGATTTTGCTTGAAATACCTAGACCCTTTTGCCAAAATTTTCTGGGGCTCGCACGCGAGTTCCAGAAAATTTCGAATTTAGCTAGATTTGGCCATTTTTTGGGAAAACAAGACTTGTCCACTGGCTGGCCAGGTGGATGAAACAATACAAAAAGTCTAACAAGAACACAAAGCATACAGCCAGGATTCTTAAACCAAATCAATGTGACTTTATGCTCGTTTACCAGCCACTGGAAGATGCGCTTGGGATGTGCGACTGACATACCATATAATGGCCCAGTTTTTGACATCCAGAGGGCGCTATTTTGTTCTCCCCACTAGTTGTAAATTATGATTCCAAATGAGCGAGTCGTTAGACGGATTCAACTAATTTTAGCAGCATCTGCCATAGCTCTGGGAAAATAAAATCAATTACTTTTGCCCTCATCTGCCGGCATCCATGTTCTTCAGGGAGTGCGCAAAGAGTCTTATTGATCTAAAACTGGCCATGGGATTCCCGTAGTTTAAGCCTCCTTGAAACACATCTCCAAATTTACTTACAACTCAACAGAAAAAAATACAGCAAAGTAAACTAGCGCGATCCCTAAGACAAAACAAGAGGACCAGTCTGGTGAAACATGACTCAGATGCCAGCGACCGCTGGGTCATGACCTTTGACATCATCCACATATGAGGAACCCCTAGTGCCACCCTTAACCCCAAGTTTGGTTTAACTTTCAAACACAGACGTTGTGGAAAAAACAAAAACCTAACCAAATGGAACAACAAACACACACATACGGGCATGTGCACGCTATCACAAAATCACCCTCTGCTTTCAAGCCAGGGGGATAAAAACATTAGGTGGGCGGCAAGAATCTTAGATTATGGACCATAAGAAACTAATCGGATGGTGCTCTCCTGTGTTAATTGGCTAAAACTGTAACCAGCCTTTTCGACTACGCCACTAAACGATCAATACCATTGATTGAACAGGTCATATCATTGCTCCCGGGAATTGTACTCAACATAAATCCACCCATACAAGTATGGGTCTCATTTCAGCCTCCTGGTGAATGAATGGTCCCCTTCCTTTTATGCCAAGACACTTGCAATGAGCATCCGGGGAAACGTGTAAGCAAAACTACAAGTGATTGTCAGTGACGCATATTATGCAAAGGTGAAATATGCGTTTAAGTGCTGCACCAAAGTTGCGGTTGAAGACCCATTAGAGAACACTATTGGGGTCATCGTATGTGGAATATTTGTTTATAGAGAAGGGTCACTTTTCATGTTCTTGATTTTTTACAAAAATTATTGTTAAATTAGGTTAATTTCCTTAATCTGGAGCCACAATTTACCCAAAAGCGTCTATTAATTGCACTTGTGCCCCACTTGGTGTTGGGGCGACAATGGTTTGCCGATCATTCTACTGCCAAGACCAGGTGGTGAAAACAGAGGATAGTCAACATAGTAGACCATTTACGGGATACAAGTTTCAGGGGGTGGGCTTAATTTTGGTAATCCAAGTACATTATTTGAATCTCAAAATCACATTTCAACAGAAATTTATTCTTAATCATTCAGATAAGCACTTGTTTATGACGTCTCGTCGACGTCAAAGTTCAGAAAGACCTTCAAACACAAATAAATGAGGCATTGTGCACAACGTGATCTGAATTTGATATAACAGAGTAATGATGTCAATGGAAAGGGTCAAAAAATTGGTATATGTCCAAAACAACATTACTTATATAGTAAAAATTACACACCAATTTATATTACGGAACTTATGTCAAAGAAGCCTTGCAGTTTAACGAGATATGTCCTAACAGCGAAGACTACAAAATGACAAGCATGCAAGTCACAAATTATAAATCCTCTCAGTAATATCCATTGGAATATTCTCCGT